>VZRR01010329.1:600869-614096 GCA_013398015.1 Oreocharis arfaki | reverse complement strand
CCAGTCCTGCTTAGTATTTTTATCAATGATCTGGATGAGAGGATCAAGTGCACCTTCAGTCAGTTTGCTGCCAACACCAAGTTGAGTGGGTTGGTCTGCTGGCGGTCAGGAAGGGTCTGCAGAGGGATCTGGACAGGCTGGATCGATGGGCTGAGACCGTTTGTATGAGGTTCAACAAGGACAAGTGCTGGGTCCTGCTCTTGGATCACAACAACCCCCTGCAGTGCTACAGGCTGGGAGCAGAGGAGAGTGACCTGGGGGTGCCGGTTGACAGCTGGCTCAATGTGAGCCAGAGTGTGCCCAGGTGGCCAAGAAGGCCAATGGTACCCTGGCCTGAATTACAAATGTGGTTGGCAGGACTAGAATAGTGGTCATCCCCCAGTACTCAGCACTGGTGAGGCCACACTTTGAGTGCTGTGTTCAGTTCTGGGCCCCTCACTATAAGACAGTGAGGTCCTGGAATGAGCTCAGAGAAGGTCAGTGGAGATGGTGAGGGGGCGGTAGCACAAGTCCTATAAGGAGGAGCTGAGGGACCTGGGATTGTTTGATCTGGAGAAAAGGAGGCTTGGGGGGGAGGGGGGGGGCACCTTCTTATCACTGTCTACAGTTACCTGAAAGGAAGCTGCAGTGAGGTGGGTGTCAATCTCTTCTTCTGGGTAACAATAGACAGGACAAGAGGAAATGGAGGTCTAGATTAGATCTCGGGAAATTATTTTCATNTCTGGGCCCCTCACTATAAGACAGTGAGGTCCTGGAATGAGCTCAGAGAAGGTCAGTGGAGATGGTGAGGGGGCGGTAGCACAAGTCCTATAAGGAGGAGCTGAGGGACCTGGGATTGTTTGATCTGGAGAAAAGGAGGCTTGGGGGGGAGGGGGGGTGCACCTTCTTATCACTGTCTACAGTTACCTGAAAGGAAGCTGCAGTGAGGTGGGTGTCAATCTCTTCTTCTGGGTAACAATAGACAGGACAAGAGGAAATGGAGGTCTAGATTAGATCTCGGGAAATTATTTTCATTGAAAGTGTTGTAAAGCATTGGAATGTGCTGTTCAGGGTAGTGGTGGAGTCACCATTCCTGGAAGTGTTTTAGACTTGTATGGATGTGGCTTATGGTTGAGAACATGTTTTAATGGTGAACGTGGTGGGGGTGCTGGGTTGACAGCTGGACTTGATGATTTTAAAGGTCTTTTCTGATCCTTAGGTTAGATTTTATGATTCTATGATCTGCTAGTGCTGCTCTTACTAATTGATGTTTGTAAGGGGTTTTTTTGCAATGTCTTAACTTCTATGGTAAGTTGGAAACAGAAGCTTCACAAATAATGAGATGTGGAGAAGGAGGAGCTTTTGAACAGTGTTCTAATGGACCATACGTAGATTTTAAAGAAGTGATCAGGCATGTAATCAGAATCCCAATCAACATATTAACTTCAAGTTCAAAGATCCAAGTCTCCAAAAACCAGATTTTTCTATATATGAATATCCTCATGAACAAGTCAGGCCACATCAAACTCTCTCTCAAAGAACAGAGAAATAAAAACAGTTTACAGCAATAAAGTATTGTATTAGAGCAATAAGGGTAGTAGAAGTTTCTCGGTCAGGTGCAAGAAACATGACACTGATTATGTGGGGGTGTGAGACTGCATGGGAGGATGAGCCCATGCAAAGACCTGACTACCTTTCATCACTCTTACAAGTTTACAGTGTTGTCCTTTATGTGACTCCCTCTGTTTCAAGCAACTAAAGACACAAGTGAGGAAAACGAACAGTTCAAGATAATTTTCAATAAGGCAAGATACGTATTATTGTTTGAAATTCATGCCTCAAACTATATGTAGAAGTAATCATCATCATAGAAGACAGACATCCTTGACCATGAAGGAAAGATTTAATCTACAAAATATATGGGTTAGTTTGTCCTAAATCCCCAAGACTTCAGCTGCAGTCCTTCTTATTTACCCATTGTCCTTTAGTTTCTAGTAATTCAGTCTGTATGAAATCCTTTTCTTTGAAGTCTGTTGCCAACTCATTAAATTTTCCAAACTTTCCAGTACATGGATTTATGGGCAATTAAGAATTTCTCAGACTCAGTAGTCAGGAAATATAGCTTATTATCTGCTGCAAAGGCATTTGGTCAATTTAAGGAGATTCTTCAATAGAAAAATTGTTTCCTAACAATGTTGCCTAGTCTCTTCCTTTTCAGATATTTTATCCCAAACATTTTTTTCATACCAACAATGGCTCTAATATGAACAGCTCTTTCATTGAAAGAAATGGCTATATTTTACCCAGTTGTTTTCAAAACGTAAATTTACTGAGCTCATCTAATGGCTCTGATATAACAGATGAAAAAATTCCATTGTCTGAGTGCAGGTCTTGAGACATATATTCAGACAAATGTTTTATTTTACTGCCTTTTTCTCCGTATTCCTGGTAATATGTACACAGTATGTTTGTGTTAACGTATTTTCTCCAAAATCCAAGGTCCTGCGGCTCTTTCTGCCAAGTATGCCATTTGTTCAAAGTCTTCATTCTTAAATGGCAATTTTCATTTTAGACATACAGGAAATGTATCTGAGTGTGTCACTTTATAATTTTCTGAACCTTTNCTGGTGAGGCCACACTTTGAGTGCTGTGTTCAGTTCTGGGCCCCTCACTATAAGACAGTGAGGTCCTGGAATGAGCTCAGAGAAGGTCAGTGGAGATGGTGAGGGGGCGGTAGCACAAGTCCTATAAGGAGGAGCTGAGGGACCTGGGATTGTTTGATCTGGAGAAAAGGAGGCTTGGGGGGGAGGGGGGGGGCACCTTCTTATCACTGTCTACAGTTACCTGAAAGGAAGCTGCAGTGAGGTGGGTGTCAATCTCTTCTTCTGGGTAACAATAGACAGGACAAGAGGAAATGGAGGTCTAGATTAGATCTCGGGAAATTATTTTCATTGAAAGTGTTGTAAAGCATTGGAATGTGCTGTTCAGGGTAGTGGTGGAGTCACCATTCCTGGAAGTGTTTTAGACTTGTATGGATGTGGCTTATGGTTGAGAACATGTTTTAATGGTGAACGTGGTGGGGGTGCTGGGTTGACAGCTGGACTTGATGATTTTAAAGGTCTTTTCTGATCCTTAGGTTAGATTTTATGATTCTATGATCTGCTAGTGCTGCTCTTACTAATTGATGTTTGTAAGGGGTTTTTTTGCAATGTCTTAACTTCTATGGTAAGTTGGAAACAGAAGCTTCACAAATAATGAGATGTGGAGAAGGAGGAGCTTTTGAACAGTGTTCTAATGGACCATACGTAGATTTTAAAGAAGTGATCAGGCATGTAATCAGAATCCCAATCAACATATTAACTTCAAGTTCAAAGATCCAAGTCTCCAAAAACCAGATTTTTCTATATATGAATATCCTCATGAACAAGTCAGGCCACATCAAACTCTCTCTCAAAGAACAGAGAAATAAAAACAGTTTACAGCAATAAAGTATTGTATTAGAGCAATAAGGGTAGTAGAAGTTTCTCGGTCAGGTGCAAGAAACATGACACTGATTATGTGGGGGTGTGAGACTGCATGGGAGGATGAGCCCATGCAAAGACCTGACTACCTTTCATCACTCTTACAAGTTTACAGTGTTGTCCTTTATGTGACTCCCTCTGTTTCAAGCAACTAAAGACACAAGTGAGGAAAACGAACAGTTCAAGATAATTTTCAATAAGGCAAGATACGTATTATTGTTTGAAATTCATGCCTCAAACTATATGTAGAAGTAATCATCATCATAGAAGACAGACATCCTTGACCATGAAGGAAAGATTTAATCTACAAAATATATGGGTTAGTTTGTCCTAAATCCCCAAGACTTCAGCTGCAGTCCTTCTTATTTACCCATTGTCCTTTAGTTTCTAGTAATTCAGTCTGTATGAAATCCTTTTCTTTGAAGTCTGTTGCCAACTCATTAAATTTTCCAAACTTTCCAGTACATGGATTTATGGGCAATTAAGAATTTCTCAGACTCAGTAGTCAGGAAATATAGCTTATTATCTGCTGCAAAGGCATTTGGTCAATTTAAGGAGATTCTTCAATAGAAAAATTGTTTCCTAACAATGTTGCCTAGTCTCTTCCTTTTCAGATATTTTATCCCAAACATTTTTTTTCATACCAACAATGGCTCTAATATGAACAGCTCTTTCATTGAAAGAAATGGCTATATTTTACCCAGTTGTTTTCAAAACGTAAATTTACTGAGCTCATCTAATGGCTCTGATATAACAGATGAAAAAATTCCATTGTCTGAGTGCAGGTCTTGAGACATATATTCAGACAAATGTTTTATTTTACTGCCTTTTTCTCCGTATTCCTGGTAATATGTACACAGTATGTTTGTGTTAACGTATTTTCTCCAAAATCCAAGGTCCTGCGGCTCTTTCTGCCAAGTATGCCATTTGTTCAAAGTCTTCATTCTTAAATGGCAATTTTCATTTTAGACATACAGGAAATGTATCTGAGTGTGTCACTTTATAATTTTCTGAACCTTTCATCTTCTACCCCTTGGATAATTTTCCTACTTGTGTTAAAGCAATGTAATTTCTATCGAAAGACTGCTCTTTTGAAATTTGTCACCAGGTGGTTCTCTAAACTTTATTAGCAGTTTCTAACAGTACCTTTTATTTACTGGACAATTCTTCAGTGCTTTAAGTATCTGGTGCTGTAGCAAAAGCAATCACACAAGCAGTTTTGAAAGATTTATTGTCTGGGTACAATTTTTTGTGAATGGACTTGCTGCTTAGACTGTATTCAATGTAGTTTGGAAAAGCATCACAAAAAAAAAGGGGCCTCGGAATTAAGACCTGCATGAAACCACTTTGAGTAATGCTGGGTTCCATCCAAGGCCAGCTCTTAGCACTCAGATACAAGCAAAGATCAAATCATGGTGCAAAGCAAATCACGTATACCTACTTGGTCAAGCACAAATCTCAGTAATGTCATTCAAGTACATAAGTGTTTGCAGTTTCAAATCCCATTCTTGGTGAAAGTATTTTCCATGCTCATCCACATTTCTAAGTAAAAATCTCAGAGCTCTTTAAGAAGAAAAGGAAAAAAAACCCAGCTTCTCTTTGGATTAAAACAAATCACCATTAACCAATTTATGAAACTATTTTCTTTGGTGTTTCCTGAACAAAATTTCTGGTTCTCTGTAACCTTTAACTACTGCCTGAATCTTCCCTAGAAACCTGGTGAAAAATGTCTTTGTATATATTTCCAGAATATGCTTTAAACTATTAACTAGTACCTACTCTCTAACTTCTTCCAAGACTCTGTAAGACCACCTTAGGTTTCCCCAGAGCTACTGGTATCTGTATGCAAGATGTAGCTATAATCTCTTAATAAAAGCAATCAAGTTTTTAATTTCATCAGGGTTGCTTTGTGCACAGGCAACTAATCACTACTGAATTAATAAATAAATACAAAGAGAGAGGAAAAGAGAATATGTCTATTTACAGACAGATTAAATGACCGTAAGAAAAAAAAGAAGACTACTCAGTTTTGAAGTGTATTTTCAAAGATAATAAGGATTTCACAGTTTGTTTTTCTTCTCTATATGTGACAAAGAGCCTTCCCTCCATCAGAAACAGCTTCTACCTCTAAAAGCTGTTGATAGGCAGTGCTAACAGCATTTTACTATTCTTACTGATAGTGTTGTCACATATATATATATATATATGTATCATACATACATACTTACATATCATCTAGATGTCTATGTGTATAGATGACTATGTGTACATGAAATACGTACATCTACATCTTCATATATGTGCATGTATACACAGAAATTCAGGAACATCATATGATCATGAGTGCTTATTCAGCCCTCTGCAGTATGCATGGTGTAGAGTACAACTACCAGCTTTAAAGTACTTCAATTCTAGAGAAAATAAAAATCTATATATAAAATATTCTCCTTCAAGGTAGATTTTCTTAACAGCCCTTTTCACTCAAAACTGCTTGCCTCGCAGTAAGATCTTTCAATTTCAGTTCAGTTTCGGTTCAGATTAAAGAAATGAACCAGTGAAAGAAGAAACAAAATGCATCTTTACATAATCCATCTCTTCATGTAAAACATATACAACACACAAACACTGTCAACAGCCTGGCATCCTGTCCCACACATTTCTATCACGCCACATGCATTAATAAAAAGTCCCTGTATCCAGTGACAGTGCCTTGTTAAAGCTCCAATATCAATCATATTTTTAAACAAATTTTGTTTTGTGTGTCCCTAGTTGAATCCTTTGAAAATATGCCAGAAAGGTGAGATACTTTTTTTCCATGTTTTCTCTTCTGGCTCTTTAATTACCCTTCCCTGAAATGAACAGGCATCGAGTAAGAGACTGTTATGGGAAAGTTTCAATAGCAAACTCAAAGCTCTCATTACTGAGATTTTTATGGGACAACATTCTTACTTAAAGTATCTGGGATAGACACAGCTTTGGAGAGTGAAAAGATAAAACCAATGGCAGAGCTGCTGCTAGTTTGATACCAGGTGCAAACTCAAGACACACAAATGGCCCTGCCTGCAGAGGAAAATGTGCTCTGACAAGTGGAGGTCAACTAAAACATTTCCTCTTCTCAATGCACTGTTGGGCCTCTCCTTTTACAATTTTCTCTCCGACCACGACAGTTTTAATTTTGACACTTCCGATACACATGAAGAAAAAACGGCTCAGATTGGCTCTAACTGCTGTACTCCAAAGGGGTCAGTGTACTGGAATCTGATTTTCACAGAGAAAGTTTCAGCCTTTGCTGCACAAAGTATAATTAGTTAAGAAATTTAGGGCTTTCATTTCAGTTAAGCAGAAATGCAGCACTCCAAAAATCATGTTCACTGCAATATGAGCACATAAGTAACATAATTACATCAATGCTTTCCAAAGAATTTTATACATCACTCTGTCACTGTATTCTGTACCTTTGGTGATCTGCCTAACTTTTGGCTTTATCTCATTTGCCTCCTAAGCCCTCTTGAATAATTACACAGTACAGCTATTTTAAGTAAAATAGATTTGCCACAATTCTCTCACTCTCTTTTCTGTTGCCTAACAATGGCAGGGGTGCAAAGTCAAGAAACTGCTGCAAACCCTACTTTGCTTCCACACAGAATACATGGAATGAAAATTGAGAGACGGAGCCAGATGCCACAGAGGTAACATCCTCTTTCCTTTATCGTCTCATCTCATTCCTCAAGGCAGCCAATCTCCTATCCCCTCTGTGCCAGTGCCAGTAATCCTATGTGAAGCAGTGTCACCATACAACCATTAAAGAGAAGCAGCAGTAACAGTAATACTCAAGGTGCCCTTCCTATCTTACCTTTTAAAAAGATCAAACTTTGGTACATTCTGGGAAATAGAATGGTTAGATCTGCTCTGTGAAATTGTACCTTCATTGAAAAAGAAAACAGGCAGAGACAGAGCTACTGAAAACCATTCTGATTTTTAAAATATCATGCTGGCAATATTACAGAGAAAGATTACAGATAGTTATGTACATGTGTACAATCACAGAAATAGATAATTGAGAGACCAGAACTACATTGGCATTTTTTGAGAAAGTACCATATGAAAAGATAATGAGTAAAATCTCCAGACAAGTAGTCCCTATAAACCTCCACACCTGGTAAGCTGCAGGTCCCATCTGCCATCCTCCTTGCTTTTCTCGGTGCAGTTCTCTTTGTACAGAAATAGTGTACATTCATGTCATCATTGGATCCAAGCACACTGTTGGGATTTAGATGCAACTAATCCCTCTTCGGGCTGTCAGTGTGAACATGAGGCACACTGATATGCAGACATGTGCAGAGAAACTCAAAGTCAGAGAAGGGCCAAAATGTGTGCCTGAACACCAGCCTCCCTCAATATGAGCCTTCCACAGGCTCATATAGATATTATCCTGACAAATAATACACAGAGCTTTCCACACTGAGATGGTGGAACTGCCATGGGTATAAATACTTTAAATGCTGTGTGAAAGAGAGTACCACCAACTCCCACCTCAACTCACCAGACAGTGGTTCACAGACTTTGCAGGTCCCACTTACACCACCAGTACAAATTTTAAACTCACCACCTTACTTCCAGAAACAGAGCACAGTGCCCCAGCACTCATCCATGGCTGGGGGCAGGGCACAGCTGCCCCTATTCCATCTGCACCAGGCTGCTCCTTCCTTGCTCCTACAGCCACCTTCAAGACCTCCAGAGTCCTTTCCTCCAGCTTCCTTTTTTCCCTCCTCCTAAAAATATTTCCTGGTCCACATCGGTCCTTACAGCCTTACAGGTAAGCCTAACTAGCTTCTTCCCATATCTTCCTTCCTCTTCTGGAGACACCTACAGGCCTTATGTTAAGCAGTGACCCAAAAAGAAACAATACTGAAGACCACTAGTCATCAAGATCAGCTTCCATGTTGACAGTCTTTTAAAATCTAATTGGATTTGCTCCAGTGGTAATTTTTGACCCTTGCAACAACTTACCAATATCCCCTTTCCCTAAATAAAATACTAGGATTCAACATAGGTCTCTATAAATGTAGACCTCAGCTGCTCATGTATCTACTTTGACAAGAATGACTATCAAGGTGATAAGAACTTAAAGCTTAAACAAGCAGAAGACAGCTTATCTGAACATGCTAAAAACCATATTTCCTGTCAAATATTTTCCACTCCTGTGGAATGCAGCTAAGAAAATCCTAATTTCTATGAAAATATTGGTGTACGCTTTTGTGAATCAGTTCAGAAATGCATCTGAGATAAATGTTGATACTAAACATTTTCCTCAGAAAGACTCACCAGTTCTGGGCCCCTCAGTTCAAGAGGGAGAAAACCACAAAGCCCAGAGCTCTGGGGACACTGCAGCTGCAAAAGGCATGCCAAGGCCATTGCAGTGCTGCCTCAACATTGCTCCTTCCCTCTTTTCTTCTTGGCCACAGCCTCAGCCCCATGCGGCTCTTACTGCCCCGCCTAGGGTCACGGCTAGGGTTAGGGGTTAGGGTTTGAGTTAGGTTTAGGGTTAGGGTTAGGTTTAAAGTTACGGCTTCTGGTTAAGTCTCGTGCATATACGTGTTAGGCTTAGGGTTAGGGTTTGGTTTTGGGTTAGGGTTAGGTTTTTTCTTAGGGTTAGGTTTGATGTTAGGGTTAGTGGTTAGGATTAGGCTTAGTTTTAGGGTTAGGCTTAGGGTTAGTGCTAGGGTTAGGGTTAAGGGTATGGTTATTCCTAGATTTAGGGTTTGGGCTAGGGTTTGGTTAGGGTTAGGGTTTGGGTTAGGGTTTGGATTAGATTTAAGGATTATTTTTTGGGTTGACCCTAGGCTTAGGGCTATGCTTAAGGTTAGAGTTACAGCTAGGTTTAGAGGCAGGCTTAAGGGTTAGGGTTAGGGTTAATTCTAGGTTTATGGCGGGTGTTATGGTCAATGTAGTGTGAGGGTTAGGGTTTGGGTTAACATTAGGTTTAAGTTTAGTCTTGTAGTTATGGTTCAGGTGATTGTATGTGTTAGCTTTAGGGTCAGGGTTAGATTTTTTGCTAGGGGTAGGTTTTATGCAGCGATAGATTTAGGGTTAGTTTTTTAGTTAGATTTAGAGTTTAGGTTTAGGTTCAATGTTGGGGTGAGAGTTAGGGTTAGGGTTTAGGTTTCCGGTTAGTGTTAGCGGCTGGTTTAGGGTTAGGGTTAGGGCTAGTGTTAGACTTTGATTTAGGTTTTAGGGTTAGGGTTTTGCTTAGGCTTCGGGTTACTGTCTTGGTTATTGTTAGGGTTAGGTTTACAGTTATTGCTTGTTGTTAGGGTTATGGTTAAGGTAAGGTTTTTTTATTTGTTTACATGTAGGTTTAAGATTAAGGTTAGATTTAGTGTTAGTTTTAGGATTAGATTAATGTTTAGAATTTGGGTAAGGGCAACGTTTGTGTTAGGGTCAGGGTTCGGGCTTAGGGTTACGGTTACAGTTATGGTTAGGGCTTAGATGAAGTTTTGGGGTAGGCTTAGGGTTAGGGTTGTGTTAGGGTTAGGATTAGGGTTAGCGTTAAGGTTAGAATTAGGGTCAAGGTTAGGGTTAGGTTTAGGATTAGGAGTAGGCTTAGGGTTGGCTTAGGCCTTGGCATGCTAAGGCCAGTGATGTCCTACCCAAACCTTTCTCTTTCTACAGCTTTCTCCTTTGCAGCAGCCACACACTAACGGGGCTTTTTCTGCTCTGCCTAGGGTTATGCCTAGGGTTAGCTTTAGGGTTTATGGTTAGGGTTACGGTTATGGTTATGTTTTAGGTTTAGGGTTAAGGATTAGGGTTAGGGCCAGAGTTAGGGTTAGGGTGAGGGTTAGGTTTACTTTCAGGGTTAGCTTTAGATTTTGGTTCTGAATTTGGCTAAAGATAAGTTTAGTGTTAGGTTTAGGGTTGGGGTTAGGGTTACAGTTGAGGCTTAGGGTTAGTGTGAGGGTTAGGGTTATTTTCAGGGTTATGAGGGTTAGGGTTATGGACAGGTGTAGGGTTTGGGTTAGGTTTAGGGTTAGGTGTAGATCTAGTTTTAGGGTTAGGGACAGGGTCAGGATCAGTGTCTGTGTTAGGGGGTTAGAGCTAGTGACAGTGTTTGCTTTTGGGTTAGGTTTAGGGTTACTGTTAGGGTTAGGTTTAGGGTTGGAGTTATGCTCAGGTGTATGAGCTCCAGAGACACTGGAGGTGCAAAGGAATTTTAATTCTAGTGCCGCGCTGCCTCAGCATTGCTCCCTCCACACTTTTCTATGTTTCAGAAGCCTCACTCTCACGTAGCTTTTCGTGCTTCGCAGAGGTTTAGCATTTTACTCTGGGTCAGGTTTGAAAAAACCACAATGATTTTGGGTATTTTGGCATCTTTCCCAGAGCTGTGTCCTCCTCTCATTAAGGAAGTATTTCCTAATTTCAGACAGCACCTCCTGTGTTTCAGTTTGTTCCTGTTAATTTGTGTTTCCATTGTTCTGTCGTTGGGTACCATTGATAAAAGCCTGGCTTTTTCCTGTTTTCTGCCTCTCTCCAGGTGTTTATATGCACTAATAACATGCCCCATAGTCTTCTCTTCTCTGAAGTAAACAGTTCCAGCTCTCCTAGCCTTTCTTCATATTTGAGGTGCTCCACTTCCTTAATCATCTTTGTAGTCCTTCACTGGACTCTCTGGAAGAACTCCATATCTCTTTTGTTCTCAGGAGCCTAGAATGGTGCCCAAAATGGCGTCATCAGTGCTGAGGGGAAGAACCACTGTTGTGATATCTGATACAGCCCTAGCTTCATAATTTTAAAATTATTTTATCATTTCAAAATTATTATTTTAAAATTCTGGAATTATACCCACATCTTCTCCAGCTTAATTAATAACTTCCTGTCATATCCTACAGAGCAGTTCAGATAAGAACACAAGAGAATGAGGATGGTCATACTGATCAGACTAAAGATCTATCTGTCAATAGCCCACACGCATAAAAGAGAATAAAAATAGGCTGAATATGCAGCTTTACTTCCCTCAAAATGCCTCCTTACCTCCATGGCTCACAGACTTCCTAATCAGAATAGGTGTCTATATATTTAATAGCCTTAAGGGACTTTTCTTCAGTGATTTTTTCTGATTGCTATATAATAATTTACATAAACTAAAGCATCAATATCCTGTATCAAGGAATCCTTCAGGTGATATCTGGTAGATTAGATCAGCTGTGTTTTCTGTGTCTAAAAAGTGCCTTTGCCAGGAACAGATAGCAGACTGGTCTGGCCAAAATTCTCTTCAGAAAACCTTTTACCTTCCACTTACCTCCATGTCTTCAATTTTTCCTTCCTTGAACTCAGACAAAAGTGCCTGTCTCTGTTAGCTCACTTTTTGTGTTTGGTTATACGTAAGTGCTATTCTTCAAACCCCTTATATAATCATACCCTGCTTAAAAATCTCTTATAGGCTGGATCATGAACAATCCCACTTCTGACTGTGCATAGGCTCTTTCAGGACACTGAGAGAATTCAGCTCTTTGAGTTTTCCTCCCGCTACACATATAGTAACTTCAATTCCATCCTTATTGATAACTAGCTCTAGCAGCAGAACTACTGAATCCTGGTCTCCTATTGCTTTGTGAAGCCCAGTGTTAAGACTCCATGGTCATTTTCTGATGTCTAATAGGTGCTGAACTTATGTTGCAGATTTGGAGCAGTAATAGGGCTCTTCTATTTTATTCAGCCATTATCTTTGAGTGCCCTATTCTGCTTCCAAATGTGACTGAAATCAGCTGACTGATTTGAAAGCTGTCTCAAGGACTGCTGGAGTGAGGCACGGGAGAACGCAATATTTAGGGGATTTTTTTAAAATGCAGAATCGAGTTTTGACTGTTATCATCAGGAATCCCTTCCATTGTTACAAGACTGTTTATTTTCAGATTGCAGATAAAGTATCTTTGTTTCATTAGGGTTAGTACTGAAATGGCAGACTTGTGGCAAAGCCTGACGTTTATACACCCTAGCATTATACCCTAGAACATCTAGAAGTGTCAGTCATAAAAAGGTACTAATTAAAAAGAGAAAAAATCACAATTTTCATAGAATAGAATCACAGAATGGCTCGGGTTGGAAGGGACCTTAAAGACCATGTAGTTCTAACCTGTGGCAGTGGTACAAGCAGCTGAAGCTGAAACAGACTGTCAAGGAAGCAGTACCACTGCCCGATGTTGGGCTAGGGCATAGACCCTATCTCCCATCTTTCAACAGGATGTCAATTATAAGTTCCCCCCTCCCCATTTTATTATAATCAGGTTATACATATTCAGTTCTTGTATTACATATGTATAAGTTCTCAAAGGTTCTGTGTTACTCGATGCCCCATTGGTTCCGTTCCTGTCAATTTGTTGTACCCTCCCCTTGTTATAGTCCATTGGTTGTTGTACCCACTGTTCCTCCCCTGTTCTCCCCAGTTATTGGTTCTCTGTGTTATCTCCGCCCACAATTCTGTTTGCTTAAAAACCCTTGTCAGGAGCCTCGGGGGGTTTTTTGCCTCTGCCTCCCTTTGGTGTATGTCTGTCCTCCCGTCTCCCCTTCCAGTAAACGCCACTGGAACGGCAAGCAAAAGCCTCTCCCTTGCCTCTTTGTCTTGGTGCTGTGGCTGCTCTGTGCCTGCCAGGCGAGCTGTTTGCATTGAGGCTGGTAGCTCAGGCTGGGCTCGGACACAGCGGCACAGATCCTGCTGCCAGGCGAGCTGTTT
>VZRR01010329.1:492163-600864 GCA_013398015.1 Oreocharis arfaki | reverse complement strand
GCACAGATCCTGCTGCAGTGCCGGCCGGTCACAGGCGCCGCCTTCCCTGCCACCTGGCCAGTGCCTGCGTCACCAACCTTCCTGCCATGGGCAGGGACACTTTTTACCATACCAGGTTGCTCAGAGCCCCATCCAAACTGGCTTTGAATGCTTCCAGGGGTGGGGCATCCACAGCTTCTCTGGGCAACCTGTTTCAGTGCCTTACCACCCTCTAAAGAATTTCTTCCTAATATCTAATCTAAACTACTCTATTTCAGTTTTAAGCCACTTCCCCTTGTCCTGTCACTACATGCTCTTGTAAATAGACTCCATCTTTCTTAGAGGCCCCTTCAGGTACTGGAAGGCCACAAAGCCTTCTCTTTTCCAGGCTGAATAATCCCAATTCTCTAAGCCTTTCTCAGCCAAGCCCCATGAAGCCACTCACCCACTCCCCCACTGCCCAGACTGGGGAGAGAACTCGAAGTGTAAAAGGTAGGAAACTTGTGTGTTGAGATAAAGTCAGTTCCGCAGGAAAACCAAAAGCCACACACACAACCAAAGCAAACCAAGGAATTAAATCACTGCTTCCCAAGGACAGACAGGTGTTCAGCCATCTCCAGTAGAGCAGAGCCCCACCACATGTAATGGTGACTTGGGAAGATAAACACCATCACTACAAACATCCCCACACCCCCACTTCCTCCTTCCTACTCACCTGCTTTGTATACTGAGCATGATATTGTATGGTCTGGAACATTCCTCCGGTCAGTCTGGATCATCTGTCCTGGCTGTGTCTCCTCCCAACTTACCATGCACCCAAGCAGATAACAGTTCCAAGGTTTCAGTCTACATCTGGTTGTTAAAATGATGTTTTACTCCTTGATAACTGACAAAGGTGTTGTTTGTGAGTTTTGTCATTATTTGTGCATTACTGAAAGTTAATCTTTCACCTACTGCTGTATTAGCCTAAATTGATAAAAGCTTGCAATTATTTCTTCATTTATTCCTTGATATTTTTTTAAAGTCAAATTATTTCTATATCTTTACGGAAAATTCCTCTATAGCTGTGGGTGGAAGGAATGAAGCTGGATAAGTAATTCTGAATTCATTTTAGAAAACTTCTCTTTTGCTACATAGAAGCATATTTATGTTTTTAATTAAAAAATAAAGAGGCTATAAATTGCTCGTCAATTTTACAATGTTCTGTCACCTCACACTAATGCAAATATAGAAGATATATTTCATAAAATAAATATATGGAGCAAGGATTCATGTGGCATGCTGATAGTCTCTCTTTTTACAGTACCTAGCACAACATGTCTGCAACCTAGCCGATGTCTCTCAGCTCTACAGTAATATAAATGTTAATAAATTCCGTCAGCTAAAACTTGATGTTCAGAGAAGGATTACTAAACAGGTAGTTACATAATCATTATCAGAGAGTTGTACCTATTTTATATAACTTATCAGTCATTAAGCACAATAGGGAAAAGAACAATACACAGGGGACTTGAATGCCATTTGGCTTTTTTACATGTAGACTAGCAATTCGGGTAGTATTCAGAAGAGACATAAAGATTATAAAAATCAGATTTGCTTTTTCAGTGCTGTCAGCCTTACTGGGTTAGCTGCACATCAGATCCCTCCTCAGTCTCTCCCTGTCTCGCATGGGCCTTCCTGAATGGCAGATGAGCTGCTCCATTGTCCCTGAGGTTAAATCCTGCAGGTCTCTGACTCACAGCCTTGTCCCCAGCTGCAGAGGACTACCCAGCCAGCTGTGCCTCCACAGCAAACTGTGCTGAATGTAGTGCTTGAATGGGACTCTTTTTTGGTTCACCTTTCATTAGTAGATGCAATGACTCAGAACAGCTTTTTCAACATGAAAGTGCAGCACTAAGACCATATGACAATAAAAAATGTCCTGAAACTAGAAGCAAATGAGTGAAGGTTTTGTGATCTAAAACTTAAGTAGGTCTAATTCATGTCAGACACCATCCCTACAGAATGGAAAGTGTAACTCTATTCCTCTTCTCTCTTTCCCCTTTCAGAGCTCAAGATTTTTGAGATGTGTAAAACTCCTCAGAGCAGCTGAGCTCTTAGTTATTTCTCAGCGAGATACTCCAACAGGGGACACATGAAAACCACTGAAATACATTATTTTGTCTACATTCCTTCTATCTTAAAATATGTTTAAATCTGAAAAATTTCCTGACACGGTCTCTCTACCAATGCCCAGAAACATCAATCTGAGTCAGCTCAAAAATCTGAAAAAAACAGAATTGAAAAAACCCTACAAAACAAAATTAGACATAGGCTTTTAATCAGCAGGTTAAAAAGTGCCCTAATCTTAGCATGATCAAAAGTAAAGAGGGTAAAAGGTTTTATTAGGTTCAGACACATGGTCATTGTTTCAAATAGAAATTAAGAAAGAATATTAACTAACACTTCTTCAGTTATAAGATTTCTGTTTTATCATGTACAATGAACAGAGGTAAACCCACAAAACACAGAATTCAGTGTCTGGGAGCACCATCTAATTCTGCATGATTTCTAAAAGTGAGGATTGCGGCCTTCTGCAATGGTGATAGAAATGAGCTGAGGCTGGCAAAGATGGGAACAAGACACACATCTCTGAGTTATTCTTCAGGGCGCTAAACAGCATAAGGCCAGAATGACTGTTTCAGGTTCTCTCTTGTTAGAGGAAGGGAACCCTGTTGTATAATTTATGCAATAGCTATGAGGCCCCTTCACCTCACCACTCCCTGAAAAGTACAGGAAAACACAATAGATCATAATTTATTTAATAGTGGACCACATTGACTTTTAAACTATTAGACTACTCAAACAACATTTATAAGAGAAGGCAGCAAACCCATTATTCATATCTGCATGTAGTGATTTGGTACACCCAGTATCCTTTTCGCAAAAGGTGACTAGCATATAAAAACTGTGAATTGCTGCCCAAAAGGCAGTTTCTTCCATAATTGATCATTAATGTGTTTCTTGTACCTTCTTCTAAACAGCCAGTATTGGCTGCTGTCAGGGACAGAATAATCTATTAGGCAAATTCATACCGATCCAGAGTAATGTAGTGATTCCTAAATGTTGTTTCTGCTAAACTGAAGACAGAATATTAAGTATTTACTTAAAGAGAAAGGAAAGTAGCTTTTAATGATATCCTATGGAGTTCACAGATGAACATGTTTGCTATTATTGCTATTGTTCCTTTGTGGATGCTCCTGATGCTGATTGTAAGATCTAGTAATTTTTCATCCTCTGCCCTTGGTTGTACTTCTTGTGTTATTTCTAAGAAAAAACACAAAGCAGTGACCCTCCAGAAACAGAATGTCATTTGGGATGACAAATTCTGTCATCGTATTGTTGTAAATACACCGTTCAAAAGAGTTAAAATAGACATGCAAATTGCAATGATAATATTGCTAAACGTGCCAGCAGGAACATCAGGTAGGTGCAATGAAGGAAGGAAAACGTTGCTGTTTTAGGGACAGCACCTTGAATTTAAAGACAGGGCTGCAGCTGAGGGCAGCAGAATGTAAATTCACTTGTTAAACTGCTCATTTACATATATTTAAAAGCAGAGACTATAATTCAGAAAAGCACCATACATATTCTTAAGTACATTTTTACTGGAAAACAGGGAAGGCTTTTCACCACGTGCCTTCCATGACTGACGGTGGTCAGTGAGAAGAGTCTGCTGCAGTGAGAAAAGTGTACTGGCAGAGCTGAGGTATTTGACTGAGGCAGCTATGCTGGCAGTTATTCCCAGTATTGACATACATCCTTTCCACTGATACAACTAATTTCTTTTATAGGATGTGGCTTTGCTAATTGTACAGCTCATGTGCATCCAAATCTCACTGCAATTGTACAGATATACCAGCAGCTTTGTCCTAACAAAGAGATGTAAGAAGCCTTTTCTCAAGTAGTTTGCTAGGTAAGGACACTTTCTAGAACGAGAAACAAAGAAATAAAAGCAGAGAAATATAAATATTCTGTTATTTAATGCCAGCTGAATTCCAAGGATAAAAGAAAACAAAATATACAGCAGGCTGCATTTTATTGGGGAAAATCTTTCAGTTGCCTGACGGAGTTTTCCGACAGAACAATAAAATACATATCTGTGAAAAGATGAATGGCCAAATTTGGGAGATCTACCAATGCCAGGATTCACAAACTCATTTTTAACTGCCTGTTTCTCAAGTCAGTCTTGCTGTAGAGAAGTGGGCTTGATGCCAGCCCAGCCATGTGCCTCAGTGCCCTGGCACATGCCAGTCACACACCAGCCTGCACCCACCAGCAGACACGCTTTCCCCGGTGGCACAGAAAAACAGGCAATGTGCTCCTGGGAGAAGACTGTTTGGAAACAAGCCTACAAAATTAGCATTGTCTCCTGGCCTTAGTCACAGTTTTCACTTGAGGTCCCTTTAGTGAAAAGCAGTAATGGAGCAGCTTAGGACAGTGGACAAGCAGTACTGGCGTGTCACACAGATGCAAAAGTTCATCTGTGACATTGTAGGACTTGTATAACACAGATCTTATTGTTTCCTTCTGGCTAAAAACCTCCAGAAGGACCTGTGATGCACAGAAAACACAGGCTTTATTAAGAAAATAGCTCCCACTTCAGGAATAACAGTGACTTGGATGAAATCAGCCATAAATGCACATATGCAGTCACTATATTCTGCAAGTGGCTTCATATGAAGCATTAAAGAAATTATCACTTTAAAAATTCTTTGTAGTGTCAACAATTTCAAAACATTCAATTTACATGACTGTTTTGTCAAAGGCAATGAAAGTAATCTATTTTGGTTCTTCTGTTAACTATGTGTTTATGAGATTTTTTTTTGTATAATAAATATAACATAGTTTGAATAAAATGTTTTAACTTAATCATTTTCTGCATAGTCAATCAGTCTCGCAAGTTGTGATGGAAACATTTTCAGGTTTTAGTCTTTTTTAATACTTCAGAAAGGTTTACAACTTTTTCTGACAAATACCCTGAGATTAGCTCAGTTGATTATAGCCTGGTGCTGAAAACACTAAGGTTGGGGGTTCAAACCCTGTATGGGCCATTAACTTAAGAGCTGGACTTGATGATCCTTGTGGGGCCCTTCCAGCTCAGAATATTCTGAGTGATTCTGTGAAACATTAGTTTAACATCTTGAGGAGATGCAAAATAATAAAGAATGGAAAGAACTCATGGGCAAGAAAGACACATTTTCCAAGAAAGGTATGTACCTATAGAAGTAACAAAAGCTGTAAAAGAACAGATTTTATAAACTGGAGTAACGTTTCCAACAGTAGAGTTAATGGGACACATAATCACAGATTCACAAAATTCTTAGGGTTGGGAGGGACCTCTGGAGATCATTCAGTCCAAGTCCCTGCCAGGGCAGGGTCACCTGGTGCAGGTGACACAGGAACACATCCAGGCGTGTTTTGAATGTCTCCAGAGAGGGACACTCCACCTGGGCAGCACACCTACTTCCCTCAGCAGCTCTGCAACCCTCAATGCAAAGAGGTTCTTCCTCATGTCGAGTAATGGAACTTCTTTTGTTTTATTCAATGGCCATTACTTCTTCTTCTGTCTGTACATGTAATGTCAGACAGACAAACTTGGTATTATCTTTCCATTTCTATTCCTACGAAGGCAATAGAACCTTGCAGAGACATTGGATGGTTGGATAGTGCCACCAAAAGACCTTCCTGAAACTGACCTCTCTGGATTTTGACAAAGCCTGAATATTCTGAGATTGGAAAATAAGGGCAAAAAAGGCGATGTTTTGTAAAAAATTGTATTCAAAGAACATTCTTCATAAAATATAAGAATATTTGCTTCTGTTTTACTATTTCAATTTCCATATAATAAATTATATCAAACACAGAATGCACTGACCTTTTAAAACCAAACATTTTAATAACTTCCTGCGAGACTGGATTAGAGACTACGTTCACAAATATCCCTTGTGAAACCTTCCAACTTTGTTGACTCAGCACTGCTTCTCAGAGAATCTCTTCTGCAAGAATTTCTTAATTAGCTGTAGCCCCACATATCACTTA
Source organism: Oreocharis arfaki (assembly GCA_013398015.1). Lineage (NCBI taxonomy): Eukaryota > Metazoa > Chordata > Aves > Passeriformes > Paramythiidae > Oreocharis > Oreocharis arfaki. The sequence continues at coordinate 594,804 of VZRR01010329.1, read as the reverse complement.
CACCTTAATGGTGAAAAAGGGAAATGGCAGCATTCCCCCTTCTTTGGCAGGTGTATACCATGCAGGTGGACAAGTAAGTGGGCAATCAAACATTGTTTCAGGCTTTTCTTTCACTCTACTTATAACAAACAGGGATGAGTCCGAATGACTCACCCTCAATGCAGTATTTGGTACAATCAGTACAAACAGTACAACCCCTGTTTAACCCCTAACAAAGGCAATGCAAGTACTAAAATCTGTTTCATTTCTAGTTTTCTTTGTCAAAGTCATATTGACATCTGAGCCACCAGAACACCACTTTCTTTTTTTTTTTTTTTTTTTCAATATACAGCATGAGAAGGTGTCATTCCCAGGAATATCAGACACCTGAAGGTCTGTAGAATGACAGAAGAAAATACTGGGACAGAGAAGTTGGTCTTTGGAAAGGACTTAGTGTACTGGAAAAACATGTCATACCATCAGACCCTTGAGGGAGAAGTTAAGAGTGGAAGAAAACTGGTAATGAGGAAGAACTTTAGGAAGGAGGGCAATGTATAATCTGTATTCTCCCTCACACTTGGGATTACAAGAAAGAGTATGTATGAAACTTAACATAAAGATTGAAAATAGTGTAGGTAGGTGGGATAGCACAGCTCTTCACTACAGTGGGATTAAATTACTGCAGAGCAATGACCTTAACAGTTCCTCTATTTTTAAAAAAAAAGCAAACAAAGACTAAACGAGTAAATTCATTCCCCCGATCTGATGGATGCATGGCTGATTTAACTGTAACTTCTGTGGGCTCTGTATGCCATTGGGAGACTTGAGAAAGACACAGAAGGTGTGTAAAGGAGTGCAACAATGTAAAAAGGACATAAATGATCTGGCTTCTTCACCGTGCATCATCAAATAACAGCTGTTTGGTGGTGGGGTCACTCACTGACATGCTGAGGAGCTCCAATATGCTTTCTCCCCACTTTTGAGCATGTCAGAACTTTTACATTATATTAGATGTTATTATATTTGATTACATATTCTATGAAAAAAGAGGGCAGTGGATTTTACTGGAATACAGTACATCTGGGAAAGTCATTCACAGAAGGTTTAAATTCAAGTTCTCTCAGTTTCACAGCCATGAAAACCATCGCAAAGTGAATCCCCATCTTCTGCTGTTGCTTTCTCCCTCAGAAAGTACAGAAAGATCACAGTTGCCGTAGCACTGCATCTTTATGGAAGAGGGTGGTATAAAATGGCCTCGCCATGGCACTCTGGCTGAAAATACCATCGAAAATGTGGAAACACCCCTACAAAATTCAAAGCACGTCATTACCATTTTTATCAGTGAATTTTGAATGAAACACATGGTCTTGGCCCAGACATGCAACATCCAGAGTTTCTGTCTCTTTCTAGAGACCTAGATCTAATTCAGCACAGACGAAGGCATGACACAGACTTTCGTTTTTATGCTTTCCTGCCGTATTCACTCGGTTGTAAGAATCTGACAATAACAATGTAGAAAAGCCATAAAGCATCTGGCTTCTCTGCAGTCTATCAGCAAACTATAAATGTCATAAGAATTGCTTAACACTAGGAAAGGATGGATGCACAAAGTTCTCATTTTAGTAGCTTTTACCATCTTGAGGAAGTAATACTGTAGGAGAGAAAAGTGAGTATCGGCCTTCACCCAAATATGAAGGCAAGCTTGTTTCAACAAAATGCTCCCTTTAGAATATTTGCAGATTTTCACTTAAAAGTTCCTTTTATTTTATATTAAACACTAGTTAACAATATAAACCTAAACACAGAGATGTCTTAAGAGGTTTTTTTTGGTAGCAGAAAATTTAGATTTGATTGTACAGGAACCTTTCTCAGTGCCAGTGTAGTTAATTACACTGATACTGTTAACTGTTAGCTCTTCAGGCTTAACTCTCCTGTGTCTGCAGAGTTACCAGGAATATGAGTATTTTAAACCTTTTCAGATAGCTTGAAAATTGCTTGCCAAGTGGAATTGGAGGCAGGCCTGTGTCCATAGAATAAACTAATTTTAAACTCTTGTCCTATTTATATGACTTTCTCGTGTAGAAAACCCCCTGGGACAAAAGTGCTTTAAAATCTATCCCATAATACTGACTTCAGTATTCTTAAATGCTAAGAGTGTCCATACGAGGATTTGGTGGTTTGACCCTGGCCGGATGCCAGGCACGGACAAAAGCCTCACCCTTCTACAGCTGGACAGAGGGCAGAAAATATAATGAAGGGTCCACGAGTTGAGATAAGGACCAGGAGAGAGATCACTCATTAAATACCATCATGGGCAAAACAGGCTCAATTTAGAGATACTAAATGAATTTATTACTAACAAAATCAGAGGAGGATAATGAGAAGTAAAATAAACCCTTAAAAACACCTTCCTGCCCCCCCAAACTCCTCTCTCCTTCCCACCAACAGTGCACAGAGACAGGCAGTGGGGGTTTTGGTCAGTTTGTCACCTATGATTTCTCTCACCGCTCAGGGACAGGAGTCGTTCCCCTGCTGCACCGTGGGGTCCCTCCCACAGGAGACAGCTCTCCGTGAACTTCTCTGACGTGGCTCCGCCTCACAAGCAACACTCCTCCCAAAACTGCTGCATCGTGAGTCCTCCCACAGGTACACAGTCCTCCCCAAACTGGTGTGGGTGACTCCTCCGGAGGGCGCAGTCTTCCAAGGACAGGCTGCTCCAGCCTAGGAGCAGGGCCCCTCTCCCCACGGGTCTCCCACTGGATCACAGCCTCCTCCCGGCACCCACTCGCTCCGGCACGGGCACCTCCCCCACGGGCTGCGGGTGGATCTCTGCATCCCCCGTGGGCCCAGGGGCTGCAGGGGCACAGCTGCTTCACCATGGGCTGCACCACGGCCTGCAGAGGAACCTCGGCTCCGGCACCTGGAGCACCTCCTCCCCCTCCTTCTCCACTGACCTTGGTGTCTGCAGAGTTGTTTTGCTCACGTGTTCTCACCTCCTCTTCTCTGGCAGGAATGAAAACTGTGCTACAAACTTTGTTTTGGTTTCTTCTTAAATACGGTCTCACGCGGGCGTTATCATCATCTCTAGTTGGTGAGCCTTGGCCAGCAGCACGTCCATCCTCAGAGCTATTATGAATGGATTTTTAAGGTTGGCTTTTGCCATATGTTGTATTAATTTAGAATCATATTGTAAGTTATATAATAAGTTATGAAGTTGGATATTATGGTACTATCCTGCAGAAATATCAAGGGGGTAATACATGTTAAAAGGTTTAATGTTGTCGGGATGGTTTAGGTTGTGCGTGTTGGCTTTGTGGGGGTGGGGGGATTTGTGTGGTAATGCCACTTGTGTGGGGTTTGCAAGGGGGGTGAGCTGTTGCCAGCCGGACTTCGAAAGCACCACCATAAAAGGAATCAGGGCTCCAGCCAATGAGAGCCCCGATCGCCTCAGCGACCGAACAGCGCGGGCTCCCGGAAGATTGACAAGGGGGCGTGGCTATGCAAACCATGAATTAATATGCATCAGGCTGATGCAACCGCGGGGGTATAAAAGGCTGAATGGCGTTGGTTTTTTTTGTTTTTTTTTTTTTTTGTGGACGAGCTTCTGGTACGCAGCCACACTGCCAGGGCTGTCCCCTTTCTCTTTGGGTATTTTTATTGAGTCCTCAGTAAATTTATTATCTCATTTCCATACCGGATCTGGGTCATTTATAACAGAGGCATCAGGGACTGGCTCTGCTGGAAATGGTGGAAGCTTCTGGAAGCTTCTCACAGATGCCACCTCTGTGCCCACCCCCCGCCAGGAACTGGGTTGTGCAAAGCCAACACACCCATAACAGCAATTTCAGTCGATACACAAGTGCTTAGGTATGTGGACATTTGTAGATACTTTACACTTTCACACATAATGAAGGCAGTGAGGTGTTGTGGACTGTGGTTCCAAGGAGGAGACGCTGAGCAAACTTAAAGAGGGCAAACCCTGATAAATAATGTGATGAAATGAATTAGGCTACCTAAAACATCTTAACAGATCCAAGTTTTGGATGTATCAACACGGGACTGAATGAAGTAATATAGTTTCCTTTCTAGCACTGAGAATTTCAAGCCCTTCACACACCCCTCACCGACGCTAAGAAGAAAATCCTAGTCATTGGGCAAAAGGCAAAGAATTGCTCTGGATCAGACATTGACAAAGTAACAAAACAAACGGTCAGTTTTCACCTTGGCAAAGTCTCTATGCTAAATGAGTGTTGGAAATATTTGTCAATAAATCAAGAATTAAAGAAGAGCAAGATGTAATCACTCTTGTAATGCAAATAGCAATTAACAACAATATTTGCATTTGACACAAAGCTCTGAGGATAATAAAGGCTGGAAGTGCCTGTAAAGAATCCCACCAGTAGACAAATGGGAAGCACAGTGGCAGATAAAATCTGATCCCAAAACCATCCTGACGCCTCAAGGGATTAACTGCATCAAATGTTATTTATAGCTGTCTCAAAGAGGGGAATCACAGCACTCTTCACTGCCATCCACAGTCTGGCTGTTGTCCTTGAGTCCTGCAGGGGCCCAGTGGCCACCCCATCTCTGGTATATGGGTTTCCCATGAAAGGGCACAAGGAGCACAAGCCTGGAGGGCACAAGGGGGGCTTTCACTGCTGCAGAGCAAGTGCGTGGGCCACCCCTTTGTGTCCTTTAGCTTCCGAGGAATATTGGTGCCACTGCTTCAGGCTTAGTGATGGGAGTTAAGAAGAAATTTTCTTTTTGAATACATTATTCTATCAGGTGACTTTGATACCTTCTCCTGTATTAACTAGCATCAGCTGCTGCACTGACTCAGAGGGAAAAGCTATGCCATTAATGCCACATTCCTCCGATTAGGAGGATGACATGGAAATGTCCCAAGTCCTCAGGGACCGGCAAATTGCTGCCAGAAGTCATTCTCCTTCCAGCTGGTAGCAGCAATTCCAGACTCGTGCCATTTAGACTGAGAGACACGCAAGGGAAACAGTCAAAATCACACAGGCTGGAAAAGGCTATGGTGCATTTTCTTCTAATTAAAAATTGAGACAAATTAATAGTCTACAGTTCTTTTGACGGTCCTTTGATTTGAGGCACCTGAAGAGGGTTATAGTTCTAGAAGGGGAATGCTCAGCACCTTGGAAAATCCAGCCCCTGCATTCCCTGAGGTGGTAAACCTCCATCCCTCCATTACTTGCCATATCCCTACCTATATATTAAAATGTGTATCAACACTCTGGAAAGAGAAAAATGTCAAAGGGCTGACAGCATTAATAAATGCCTTGAGCTTACAGTGGATAAAATAGTCAAAAAACAAGTACCCCCACTTTTGGGGATTTTATCAGCATTCGACCTGGCTACTGTATGTACATCTGCATATGAATTGGAAAATTCTAAAAAAAATAGATACTCATTTATTGTCAAAATAACAAAACGAAGCCCCTCAAAAGATTATAAATATTCTGAAAGCATATACTATCCGTCAGAGAGCAAAGTACCCTCTCACTCTCCACTGCACTTCCTAATGCCTCTATCTTTTCCCTGGCCTGAGAAAGTATGGGTTTCCCAGTGCTGCCACTGCCCATGCTGCCCATGAGGGCATTGCTCCCACATCCCACTGACACTGCCCTTGGCAGAGCCGCTGCAGGCAGCTCTGGCTGGTGGGCAGCGATCCCAGTGCTGCGTGGCAGTGAGCAGTGGCAGGACAGCACAACGCTGCTGGGCAAGGTGGGCAGGATGGCACAGCTCAGGACAGCTGAGAGATAGGAATTAGAAGCTTTGCCATGTTAGATAGTCCTGGTGTCCTCCGCAGGCCATATATGAGAAAGAGCAGCAGGGTTTGGGCTAAGATGGGAGACACTGAACACAGGACAAGTTGGATTTTAAGGACCACGTGTTGAGAGGATTCAAAAGCATGAGAGAAATACTAGCAGCATGACTAGAAAAGATCAGGGATCTGGAATGGGGCAGAGGGGGGTGAAGCAGCTCAGGGCTGATGGGGAGGAGGGAGGAAGAGAGTATAGAGAGAATAGGAGAGGATGAAAAAGCTTTTGTCATAGACCAAATACCATGGTCAGAATAACAGTACTCTGAAGGGAGACTGAGGTTTTTTTATGCAGCATTAAAATGAAGCATCAGGTAAAGTTTGAAGAAAAACGCCAGGAAAAGCAATGAATTAAATGATGACCATCTGTTTCTTCAAAGAATGCAGAAGAGGATAGATCCTCAACCATTAATCATCATATATAAGATGATGGTGTTCAATTGAGTTCAGATTTTTTAAAAAGCATATATATTTGACTTGTGATAGAGGCAGGGAGGACTTGCCTCTCAGCTATATTTTTAAAGCTGTGTCTTAGGAGAACCTTTAACAGAGATCTCTGTGGCCAAAACATTAGCTGACATATAAATATTGACTATAGTTTCAGTGTTTTAAGTTCAGGCACTAGAAGAAGTTCTGCTTGTTGGTAGTCCAACTTTTGCTAATTAATTTAGCAATTTCCCTAGCTTTATATGCCAGGACAATATCTAATGTAAATATGAAGTGAAAAAAATATCCTTTTCTTGCAGAAAATGATTTTCAGCATGAGGGAAAGAAAGGTTTCCAAAGAAGATCTCTGATAGTTCCTGTGGTTATTCCCCCAGCTGTGTGTTTCACCTTTTGCAGAGGTTACCTCTCTGGAAGCAGAACAAGCAGGAAAGGAGGACATGAGTGCCTCAGCCAGCCCAGCTTGCATGGGGAGAGACAGGGAATCTCAGCTCCCACACCAGACTTTCCCTGCAGCAGCTGAAGCGTTGACACGCCATCTCTTCTGCCAGCTAAGGCGATGCGATTTCCAGCAGGGAGAAAATTAAAGATAGTTGGGGACTGAGCCATAAAAAACAGTTCTGCAGTTCATGGACATTTGTTCTTAGCACTTGTTCATTCATTCATTTGTAGGTGTTTTTTTAATTTTAGCTGTTTGGGGTTTTTTTTAATTAATAAAAAACCATTTACATTCTTGTTTATATAGGCAAGAAATTCCTCTGCACAAGTCTTTTCTATAAACACATTTTGTTAAAAGAAAGTATTTGATAAATTCTAGTTAACTTTTGCTTTTCCAAGGTAAAATATGTTTTTAAAGTATTACCATCTCAATAGATATGAGGTACTCTTCATTTGGACTCATTTCATCTAGTTAAGTAATTTTAGGCAAAGAATTTAACACCAGGCAATTGATGGATATTAAATTACAATTTGTTTGTCTACAAAAGAATGGCAACATGGTTAAAAACATACCTTTTCCCAGGGGAGACTGTAGTAGAATTCAGAAAGTAAATTGAATTATGGCAGCTAATGAGTTACAGCACTTCAGCTCCAGTAACTCTTTCTCTGCATATTCTCCTGCAGGGAAGGACACATGTCTCGTCAACCGCTGTGTCTCTCCTCAGTTCCTGGTAAAACCCCTGCACAGCTGGGCTAGGAGAAGGCAGACAGACCAGGAGGGCACTGGACATTGCCAGATGGGCACCAAGAGGCTGAGCTCTGGCTCCTCAGCACCTTGCTGAACCACCAAAAAACCAGCACAATGACAAGCCTGGTAATCTAGACTGTTTGGACTCAGCTACATTCCTTGGGTAGACCAATCTCTACTAAAATGGTTATGCCAATTAGATTAAACTGGTTTACACATGGTTTACAGAGATTTAATGGAAAACTTTAGGAGGTGGGGGAGAAGTGTTTTCTTCCATGCTTGGCATAACAAGAGTGCCTGAAGGCAAACTGGGTAATGCCAGAATGGAAATGTGACTCCCCCAGCAACAGTGAAAATAAGCAAGGGGCATACTGGCTCTATGCTGCTTGAAAATTCTGAAAAGCTCTCTTCCTCAAAAGGATGCTCTAGTTTTAGCCTGAGTATGGTAATTTTTGGCTGAAGCCTCTAGAGTCACGCTGTATGGAAAACCAGAGGACCCAATGATTTCTCTACCTTTAAAAACTGATACTCGTTCATAACTGAATTAGAGAAAAAAAGTGATCATTAATTAATTTAAATATGCCTAGAAAGGCATATTATTATTAACAAATTATTATTTAACTAAATGCATACGTATTTTGCTGAATGCTTAACAATATGCTTACATATTTTTGTGAAAAATTGCAGGTACAGAAGAAATTGCTTTTATCATGTACCTTACCGCAGTATTTTGTTCATTAAATCATCTCCACCATGATCCTGTCCACGCTACAAAATCCATATATGTAATATATGCCATGATATGTGGTGGCATAACATAGTTTAATACGTCAGTCTTAAAGCTTTTAGCAATGTAGCCACGAGAGAGGTATAGAAATGCTTGTCACATCCAGGACAGGAGCCTGGAGACAGGTGATGCTGGCACCTTTGCTCCTCCCCAGCTGGAGTTCCCTTAGGAGAGTCACTGTTTAAACAAATTCAGGCAAATCCTTCCAAAAGGCACTGAAGAGCTGAAGCAGACCCTAAGAGAAGGGGGAAACTGCAGCTCCTTCCCCATCATCCTGCAGAGCAGGGGCTGGGATGACACACTTGGTCCCCACCGCGTCCGCCTTCCAGCAGCACCAGAAGTAGGTGCAAGAGGGCATCTCGCAGCCTCGGAGGTGCCCGATGTCAGCAGCTTTCTGCTCTGATAAAGGTCAGGAGTGCTCGCTCCCGGCCCGGCACTGCGCTGCCAAGGTTCGCTACCCAGACTCTGCTCCAGGGAAAGGCAAGAGGCACTGCAGGGCACATATGCTTTTGTTTATTGAACTCTGCCTGCCCGTGACCCACTTGCTGCTGCCACTCAGACACGCTTTCTCATCCTGAAATACCAGCACGGTATTTTTCCTCTATCAGTCTAAATTTTTCCAAGTGCATGCAATATTTAAAATTAATACATTAAATTAATGCATAAGATTCAGTCACATTTAGGTCTGCAAATGTCAATTTTTTTTATTTCCTGTGGCTATGCAGCTTTTTGGGGATAGGAATTAGGTGGTTTTTTTCCCAGTTTATATTATTTTTTTCCACAATTTCCAGTTTGGCTTTAGACTCTGGCAGTCACACGCCCCAGCACTACATTGCCTAGAGACAATCAGGATTTCGTCCCCTGATTAGAAAATGGGCTGAAAAACACTACTTAAGCTTAACTATGGAAATTCAGATTTCTCTGATACAGTGGAAATAAACAGTAGAGACAGAGAAAGAGACAGAAGAAAGGTGGTGGGAAAAAAGGCTTCCCCCTCCAAGCCCGTGAAATGTCTATTTGGACATACTAGCCCTTAACAGTTTTATATGTGATATAATATTCATAACTCTTTTCATCATAGTAATTGTGTTTATTTGAGCCATTTTCACTTTATTTTCAGCCCCTACTTTATTGGAGAACGGTTGAAAGAAAAAAGGTCCATTAAACAATTCAAGACCACTCCCTTGACGCTACTGTAACCTGCTGGTAACTACTTTGACATGTCTCATAGACCCTCAATAAAAAAAGGAGGAAGAATGTACCACAAGAACCTGTGGTACTGCTTTTAAAATTCTATCTGCAAACTACCAATTTACAGTAAGAAGGGAGGAAAGACCCCAAAACTAAAGTGATAAAAATCTGTGATATTATTACTATTACTATTATTATTATTATTAACATTCCAACCTAAATCCTAAAATAGTTTTTGTGTAACAGCAAAGACCTATCATTTAATCCTAACTCTTTTAGTTGGCCTAGGTATAGTATTTTATTTCTGATAATATAGGACATCACTTACGATAAACATGAGATGTAACAGGGTAAGTATATGAATAGTGGTTTAACACACATGAGCTGATATTAAAGGCAGTATAGGTCAATTTAGCATTAAGCTAAGTTACAGGATTAGAAAATGTCAGAGGTGCAAGACAGAGATGAAGTGGGACTTACTTTGGGTAAAAAAGAAGCAGCTTGGTTGGCAAGTAGCCAAAAAAGAGAATTTTTTTGTCATTCCTCCTCTGAGATAACATGGATTGATTATATCCAACTAATTTGTATAGATTGAAAAGTTCTGCTTATTGACCAAGATAACCGAAAAGGATACCATCGTTCCATGTTCAGCCTTTCCTTGAAATTTTCTTTCTGGACACAAGTTAGGTGAACATTTAAATGAGCAATTCCTTTCTTAGTTTTTTTTGAAATAACTTAATTTTGATCTTCAGTATCTCCCTCTAATTTCAAATTTTTCTTCTCTTTTGTTTTCACATTACCAGTATTGGTAGTTACATTTTTAGCACTGTTGCATATTAATTCTCTATATCAAACTTGTATTGCATTACTCTTTATTTATCTGCTGTGTTACGTGATTTAATTGCTAAATAAAACTCCTTTCAATTACTATTATGAAAGCCTCTTTTGGTTTCTTGAACTCCTCTCATTTCCCACATAGTGTCTCAGGGTCAACAGGAGAGGGAAGCAGAGACGACTGAAGTTGTTGCATTTTTGCAATCTTTGCATTGACGTGGACACAATGAACTGTCCTTACTGCAAGAGGAAATTCCTCAGCATGACAGTCTCTGCTGCTCTCCAGTGACTTCTCTTCTGGGGAAGAGTAGGATGTACTTCAGCAGGGCATGAGCAGAAGGGGATATAAAATCCTCTTCAGGAACAGACATCACTTGTATCAGTCCCAGCATTTTTAGCTATAAGTGCAAAGCAACAATGAGAACTAAACCCAAATATTTAAAATAGCAATTATTTTGCAAAGTGCTGTTTTAAAAAAAGGAACTATAAATCTAGCCCCTATATGGCTTCTCCTAAGCGAGATTCACTGCCATTTTCAAATAGCTGAATTAAGCAAGAAGAGTCATGTAACACTGGCAGAATTCCTCACACATGGACATATGNTGCTTCAAGAAATCATTGAGTACAAATACTAGCAAGATTCAAAAAAAAAAAAAACCAAAAACAAAAACAAACCAAAACAACAACAACAAAACCCCCAAACAAAACAACAAGAAATACACAAACACCTCAAAACTGTGAATAACTTTGAATTCAGTTATTATATCTACTATCACCACCTGAATATGCTATTTCCTGCCTCCTCTGCAGTTACCCGTTGTCAGTGCTGGCACGGAATGGAAAGAGCTGGAGAAAGGAGAACTGAGACAGATAAAAGGGTCAGTTTGCTGAGACAAAAGATGATATCACGTCGAGACAAATTACAGAGGTGCTGTGTCTAAATGTGTTGAAGCAATAACTGCTATACAGCAGCCATATCAGCAGGGCTGCTCTGAGCCTGCTGCTCACGCACGCTGCATGCAAAGCAGGGCCCGCAGCCAGCGCTGCCATTCAGGTCACACACAGCGGCAGCTCCCCGGCAGCTCGGGAGACAGCTACCAGGCCACCTGCAGGCCATGCTGCTCCGGCACGGAAACAGCTGCACAAGAAGTCATTGGAAGTGACAGGTAGCCCGGCGCTGGAGGGCAGAGCTCCAGCCTGGCGCTGCGCAGCCGGATCTGCATCCCCTGTGCATCGCCAATGCATCCCCAGCGCATTCCCAGTGCATTCCCAGTGCATCCCCAGCGCATCCCCAGCGCATTCCCAGCGCATCTCCAGTGCATCTCCAGCGCATTCCCAGCTCATCCCCACCGCATTCCCAGCGCATCCCCCCCGCATTCCCAGCGCATCCCCCGTGCATCCCTCAGCGCGTCCCCAGAGCATCCCTGGGGCATCCCCGGCGCATTCTCGGCACATCATCAGCGCATCCCCAGCACGTCCTCCAGTGCATTCCATCTCCACCTGCCCCTCGGCTGCTTCTCTTCACCCTGCCCATCTGAGATCCGAGGCGAAGAGAAGGATTTTTTTTTTTTTTTTTTTTTTTTTAATCTAAAACCAGCTAGGGAAAATACAGGAGCTCTCAAGCATGCAGTGACTTCAGAAGGTCTCACAAAATTGCTGATCAGCTGAGCAACTTGAGAAGTAAAGGGTAGTTAGCACCTGTGAAAGATCAAAAACTGCTCACAGGCAGGCTGTAAACCCTGATGGAGAGAAAACTGGATAGTTAGCACTCCCAGAAGAGAAGGGTGCCATGGCTGCCTGGAGCATAATGGTCACAGAGGGGAAAAAATACATATGGATAAATCAATCATGTATGGGTATGTGGATACATCAATCTGTCTCACAGCACATTGCCATTTGACATGTCCCTTTCTTCAACAGCACATGGATATATCTCTCTTCTGAGGGCACGGGGGGATTGTATTTTTACAACTCCCCTTTGAAATTATATTTACAATTACTTGCTGGAAAAGAGAGATCAACCTCATCCACAGGCAGAGCTAGGACACCTGCCTTGACATCACTTTTGCTTCAAGACACAAAGCCGCCTTGGCACTGGCACCAAGCTCAAGCAGATCTGAATTCCCATTGCTGTGCCAAGTCAAACGCTGGTGGCACAACCTCCTGAAAAGAGACCAGAGTTTTATGAACTAGTTCAGAGAGTACCTGTGATTTTTAGCAGCTGACATTCCCAAACCAGCCTGAATTGCCTTCAGTACTGAAATTGCTAGGGCTAGAGTGAATTAATCTATAAGGTTGGGGCACAAAATTGCATAAGCAGCACCAGACTATCAGAATACTGCTCATGGGACATGGTTCTGCTCAACAAAGAGGATCTGGAGCTGAAATGTTCACCCAATCTAGTTATATTGTTACAATCTCACCCCTGTGGGAAAAGATCAGCCCCCCATTTTCTGTGCCATGCTATGCTACCAGTGTAATGGGCAAAGTAACTGCAGCAACCAAGCACTGGGATGTATTCAGCACTTTCAATCTAGGAAGGAGCTTTTCCAGCTTTAAAATGATTGAAGACTGGTAGTGCTGGGAAGGTTTTGGGTCCTTAGTAAAGGAGGTTTTTTAGATACATGTAATCTAAAAGATGTGGAATTTTTTTTTTCTTTATCTGAAGACACGTAATCCATCTAGAATTACCCACACCTCCAGATGGATACTGCAAGTCCAAAAGACGGACAGCAACTGTTAGTTTAGTGTAAAAGGCCTCAAAAGAAACTGATTTGTGGAGATATAAGAGATTTTTGTGGAGTGAAGGAAAGAACATGTTTTATACTTCTTCTCAAATGACCCTGACATACAGATTGTATTCTCTCAAGGCCATGAAAATAGATAAAGTGCTTGATCCTCTAAAAGGAAGGTGAGTTAATTGCCAATATAGGCATGATGCTTGGAGGCCCAGAGAACTCCTAATTGTCCTTGGAACACTCCATTACCCTTATAAATATTGTCATTATTTGGGGAGGGGGAAGAGAATTCAATCTGAAAACAAAGAAATGTTGGTTATATATTGTGATTGCCTTGAAAACTGCATTTGTTTCTAGACCTCTATGTCCTATCCATTGAAGAGCTGACAATGGAAAGTTCAAAAGCAATGAAATCAATTTCTCAAAATTATTGATATATATGGGGTGATCAGAATATTTTGAAAATAAATGTGTAGAATATTAAATGCTTTTTTTCCAAGTATTTTCTCTCAGTCTCTGTTCTTTTGTCTTATTCCATTGATCTTGTAACCATGATAATCAATATGTCTACTTTTAAAAACATTCTGTGTGAGGGAAATTATTTCCATTTACTTTAGATGAGTAGTTTTGACAATGGGGAATCTTCTGGCATTGAGTTGCCAGCGGAAGTGATACACCAGCACAGACCAAGGATTAATGAGGAAAAGAAAAAGCAACAAATCTAGGAAATAGCAGAGTAACAATTTCAAAGGAGCAAGGTGGAATATTAAATCTCATCCCAATTCTTTGAATCCTAGGGTGGAATTATAAACACCCTAGGGGTTGTCAAAGCATCTGGAGAAATTATCAGCATGAAGCACTAGTATTCAGTATATCTATATGGAGTATATGGACCTGTGAGGTGAAATATTTTGCTTCTGTGGCAGATCTTCAAAACCAATCATTTTTTCCTTTACAAATGGTTTCAGTCTTATACAGTCACCTTGAATTGTGCAAATTCTGGGACTCCTTTCCAAATCATACACCGTAACATAATATTACTGGAGTCTCTGCTTTTCAACCTGTGGTAACCTGAATGTGAGACAAGAGATCACTGGTTCATCACAGATGTTTGCATCCAAAACCTAATGTAGGAACCAGATTCAGAGACCTTCTCTTTGCCACTCCCACTGGATGTAGAATTGGCTTTCATTTAACTGAAGGAGCTCTATATTCAGCTGTTGCATATCAGCTCCCAGAGAACAGAAATGTCTCAGCCTTGGGGAGTTAGGCACTTAATTCAGCATGTTGAATTTCATTATTAGAGGTAGATGCTCAGAACTTATCAGTGAGCAAATTCAGTGTTGTCATCCATCTCCCTACTTACAGGTTATCTCTGAGGTCTTTCCAAAATGAAGAAGTCCTCTAAATTTCAGTACATGTGACACAAAGATGTATCCTGTCACTTGAAATTATGCAAAATGATACTCTTGTAGCATAAGATACACTCCTATAGAAGTCCTGTTGCATTAATGAAATATAAGTCACAAGGGCAGAGATAAAGAACGAAGGGTTGTAACTTCCGTATGCTCTGGAAACCTGGAGATATCATGGGCTTCCTGTAGTCTCAAGACTGTTTCTATTTACTTTTATGTATTTTGTGACACATGTAGGTACACAATCTGAAAAGACCTATCCATGAGTGAAGTTGTACAAGGAGGTGGGGCCCACAGGAGAATATTTCAATAAACTACTTCACTATATTGTTAATTTTATCTTTAATAAGTTTTATTAAATATCTTATTAACTTAATAGCTGTACCAAACAGAGAATGTGGGTTCAGACCTCGAGTTCTTTATTGCAGAAAAGCATCATTGCCTTGATAATTTTGTTATACCATCAGATTTGAATGAATCATAAAATCTTAGAACCATAGAATATTCTCAGTTGGAAGGGACCCACGAGGATCTTTGAAGTCCAACTCCTGGTCTAGCACAGGTCAGTCCCAAGAGTCACACCATGTGCCCGAGAGCATTGTCCAAATGCTTCTTGAGCTGTGTCAGGCTTGGTGCTGTGACCGCTTTCCTGGGGAGCCTGTTCCAGTGCCCAAACACCCTCTGGGTGAAGAAAATTTTCCTAATATACAGCCTAAAGAATTTACACACATCAAGAAGATCCTTTCTTTATTCTGGAAAGTTTTCACATCAGTTTACACAAAAGTTTTATAATGTTCTTATATTGTAAAAGCTGATATGTTTTTCTCTTGCTAATGAGGTCCACAGGATTTTAATCAAAAACTCTTGACAAAGATTAAGAAGAAATCATTCTGGACAACACTCATGTAGTCAAGCTTACTAAGCAAATTCCTCCTTAAAGACAGAGTAGCTTCTTTGGTTCTGTGAAGATACTTGTTCACCTTTCAGTTGAGAAATTCTGGTAGTTAAAGGCTGTCAGGATTTCTTGGGATTTAAATACTGGGATAGGTTAACCTCCATTTCCTTCAGTTCTCTTACTTTTTAGAGGTATAGTTTGAATTTTCACTTACAGGTGTTCTCACCTATGCAGCCTGTATTGATCTTAGCTAATACTTCAAGAATCAAAAGAACTTGAAAAATAAATGTAAAGTCCTTCTATTGGATGTGGCACTGTACCCCCTCTTACTGATGGTTTCCTGCCCTCTCCATGGGGTCTCCCTCCTTCCCTTGCCCCTAGTCCTGGCCACTCCTCGAGTTCTCCCTATTGGTTCCTGTATCCCAACTCTGCCCATGTACCACCCCTGTGCCCTGAAACCATTTGCCCATGTGCTCTCCCCGCCCCCCTGGCAGCCGGGTAAACTGAGGCTCCAAGGCAAGTGGCCTCTCTCTCTCTCTCTGTGCCCCTGGGAGCAGCCTGCCAGCAGCTCCTCTCCTCTGCCTTTGGGGGCCAGCCCGCGTGCTGGCCTCAGGCTTTGGGGAGGCAGCATGGAATAAAGACCTTTGCAGTGCCATGAGGAGAGCCTTCTCACCTCCTTTGCCATCACTGAAGTTGCAGGCTGGCAGCTGGCGCAGCGGTGCGGGGAGTCCGCGATGGACTGCAGGAGGGCCGCGAATCCCTGCCTTGTCCCAAGAAGCCCCCGCTGCGCTCCCAGGGAAAGCTGCAGCAGCTAAGCAACACCAAGCACTGCAACAACTGGATAATTATGTGATTTATATTTTTCTGTCTCACGTTTGTGTCGGTGGTGACTTTTCTTTTTTGTGTAAGTGTATCTCAATTTTTAATCCTCTTTTGTTCTTTATTATTGTCTTGTATGCTGAAACCATGTGTAGATAAGTTCCACAGGTAGTGGCATAATTGTGTCGTTCGTTTGTTCATTTTTCACTTTATCTGTATCAATTTGGTTGATAGACACTTTTTAAGTTTCTTCTTATGTAGAAAAGGCTAAACAGCAGTACTCAGTTTACTTTATATCACGGTTAAGATGCCATTGAGATTAACAGGAACAATTCGTATCCTTTTGGAAGTATTTTATCTCAGTCTTTAGGGATTTGTTTAAACAGCACAACATTCTGTTCCCGTTAGTAACCACAGAAATGAGAAATTTAGATTTAAGTGACAGTTAAGATATTGCATAATTTTCTTTTTCTTGGGTTAGGAGAGGGATTAGTTAGACAAATAAGACAAAAATTTGGGGTATCTTACAGGTAATCACAGCATTACAGACATACATTCATACTTAAGACAGCTATGTTTTGATATTATCTTGGGTATCAAAATTCATAGCTCAGACGAAAGGAAAAACAGCCAGTCCCAATAATCTCTTGAAACAAACTGTTTAATACTTCAAGATTAGCTTTTTTATTTCTGAAAAACTTCTAGTTAAAAAAGGACAGTGTAAGTGACAAAAAATTATTCTCAGACGAAACATCTGTTTCTACCTATTCTTGCCAATGACCTGACCCATTCTGTTATCAAGGTCTTCCTGTTAATTAAAGTTTAAAAATCATTCTGAAAGAATGAAGTTATTTAAACAAAGCTTACTAATGGAGGCTTCCTTATCAAGGTTTTTACTCAAAAATATCAGGCAGCAAAATGAAAATTGTATATTAAAAGCCTACTGTTCATGAGACAGAGAAATTTTTTTTGCAATGGAGAATTAATGCTTTTGCATTTCATGGAAGTAATGCATTTGTTTAAAATGGGCAAAGTGTAAGGATTTATTATACCTATTTCTTTGTTCTTCAGTTCTTAGCTTTCGTAAAGGGTGTGATCCATACATAATTGCTCAACAATTTCATGTGCTTTCAATTAAAAAATTATTGTCTATTTTTATAATTCACTGAAGATTTGAAAAATAGAAATACAAAACTTAACAAAACCTAACAGCACTTCTGCTTTAGCAGGCAAACAAAGTAGTGTCAATAGGAAAGGGGGACGTTCTTGCTACTTTGAATTCAAGAGTAAACTCCATGTCTTCAATAGAGCCACAGTTTCACCCAAGGAGTCCTGCAGTGGTGGGCTCTACTGCAGCAGTTTGTGCATACATTTCACCTTCTCCGTTCTCTTCCTGTGCTTACGGTTCTTGCACTATCATGGTGGCCTCCACCAACTAGCCCAGGTTTCACCCTCTGATCGCTTCTTCCCCGCCCCAGGCTCAACAGCTCCCATCCTGACTGCAAAATTCTGCTGCTCAACCTTCTGTCTGACCCTTCACTCGGGTGAGATATTGACAAATATATAAAAGTTTATAAAGCACATGCATATTACTGTAACAGTATAACATAACATAAAACACTTAATGCTGCATCGAAGTTACAGTTACCTGTTATGAAATAATTATTGTAATTACAGGGAACTAACCTAAAATGTGCTATATTCAATCAGCTAAGTGGCCTGTCACAGAGCACTGGATTTCTTGTGCTTTGTCCGTTTCATTAGTGCTGGGTTTCTACAATTTGCATAGCACTGAGGATGCTGTTGGTCCTAGTCCAGTTTGCTTGCTTGCTCTTTTTGCCAGTCCCTGCCCTGTGGTTTCTCAGCCTACTCTTCCCTTCCTCTCATAAACCCTGTTGACCTCTATTCTGTTTTGCTAACACCACAAAATAAGTTCTGCTAATTTAGAAAAGAATTAAGTTTCATTCATAATACTGAAATTACTCCAATGGGATACAGACAATGGTGTGAGAAGGGGCAGGATTTAGCCCCTTTGCCATTATCATTCAGAAAAAAAAAAAATATGAATATCATCTGCCATGCTACAACAGCTGTTTGCTGCCTTTTCCCCCCACTATGCTTATTGTTTGAAAATTTGAAGGGAAAACTCAGAACATGTTATCGCTGGAAAAACCCCCAAGGCTTTGTGCAGCAGTGAGCTCACATAGGCAGGCTCCTGCAGCCCTCTGAAAAGTTTAAGCATATGATACCAGGCATTGCCCATTGTTAACTTCCTGCGTAGAGCTCTTACTTCAAGCATTCATACTGATGCTATTTTTCCTACTATTGACTTTTCCTTTGCTATTTTTTTTTTTTCGAAGAAGGAAATCTTTTTTTTTTCTTCTGCAAAATGGATGATAATTCTCCCTCTGCTCCTCCTGTTCTGGAGATAACTTTGTTCTTTTACCTGCTACTATTGTATTTGGCTCACTGTTACCAGAAACCAATTTGATGGAGTTAAGCTTATGTGAAGCTTTTTCCATTTGCTGTATTCCATTTCGTGGTTTACTACTGTTCCACTCCACCCTGTGAATGTGAAAAAGTGTTCTTCGTATTTCACCTAACCATACTGTTAAACTTTTTATTGCAAGTCAGCAGAGAAAAAAGGGGACATTTTAAACTAATTAATACCTGGCCACAGAATTTCACGAAGATTGGCTCTTCAGGCTCTCCGTCTGGTCTGGTTGAGGGATTCAGAAATTTTTGGCAAGACAGGGACAGATGGATATTTGCAATACAGTTACTTTGCTTCCCCCTTCAAGGTAATCTAATTCATTTGACTTGTCACAGTTTAAATATTAGGTCTTTGTTAACCTAGTTTGACTGAAATGGGTAGAGTTTCACAAGTAGCTCTGCCAGCACATTGGAAATTCCAGTCTCCAAAAGAGTGACAGTGATAAGTGTTTGAGAATAAGCTAAAGATCAAGAACTTCTTGAAGGCAACATGTCCACAGTCAAATATAAAAATACATCATAAAACACAAGCTACATTAAAATGGATAAATGCAGACTATTCTGAGACATTTAAGATATTACATTTTCCTCTAAACTGGAAAATTTTTATTCTCTGTGTGTATGTTTGAATATAAAGTGATTAGGCAAACAATCTGACCCATGTGGTTATAACATGATAACTGTTTGGCTGGGAGCCCATCAGGTTGCTTGATTTCTCTTACGTTTTGTAAAGTAAGATAACAGAATTCCCAACCTCTTGAAGGTATTTGCCTTTTGATTAATTATAATAATCATGTATTTATTTTCTTATCAGGGGCAAGCACCCAAACTCTGATCTAATTTTCAAATACTTACTAATAATGGCAAATAAAGGTGTGGTTTATTCTGGCAGAACTTTAATGGATAACAGAACATTAGGTAAATAATGTCCTAATACTGCTATGTAGACTAAAAGCTTTATCATTAAAAGAAATTAAAATACTTGTTAAAAGAAATAATATTCCGAGTTCACTTCTGACAGATTCTGTTTCAACATAACAAAAATAAAGCATGGGTTAATATTTCAACTTACATTTAATAAGGGTTGCAAGAACTTTCAATCAGAAAAGCCACATCATAGCCAGAGAAGTATGCCAAAAAGCAAAGCTTTGGCATTACTAGAGAACTGGGTTAATGACTAGGGAAATACGTGAACTTTAATCAAGGAGATGGATTGAAATCAGGCTCTGAAAAGTTGTGTATGAACATCTGAATTACTTACTAAAATTCTGACTATGCAGGTACCTGTAGCCAAATATCAAAGCATATGGAAGGAGTCTGAAAATGACTAGCATACCCTGAGCTGCTGATTGCAATCAAATTCTGTATAACCTTTTAAAAGCAAACACTTATCAAAATTCAGTTCATGTTCTGGCACCATCTAATGTTTCTGTCTTTTTAGATTAATATAACCTGAAGGCAGCCACTCTGCTCCAAGAAAAGGATCCAGGCTGAGGTGCAACTGATTTCACTGGTAATATACTCAGCATCTACAGAACAACTTGGGAAAAATGTTTATTGTCATTTTTATGCCAAGATCCCAGACTGCGTGCTGCCTACTTTCCTGCTGTTTGGCTTTTCCTAAACCTTAGCAGTGATGTTCTCATTTCCCTCAAAATCCCTATCTACTATAGACTCACTTTTTTGCTCACCTTTGAGGCTGGCTCCTGATCCTTTCTTACTCTGTTTGAGTCGGAGTCTGGCAGCTTTTGACACTCACTATTACATCCTAATTAAAACTGACTCTATTGATCCAGTTCAGTCCTTCAAGTTCTTTCTAATCAAAGCCCAAGCCAGACTTTACAGCAGCGTGTTAACCCACATTCACACCTAGGAAGGGAGGCTGCCTAAGAGGACAGTGCAGAGCTACATCTGTAGAACAGTTGTCCACACAGGGCCGTTTGTTGTGTACAAAGAAAACCTGAAGATTTTTGTGGTGAAACGATAGCTTTTCCAAATCTGTTGGATCCAAAAGTCTATGGCTATCTAAATAAGCACTGTCAAGCAACAGAGATAAAATAATATATTTTACATAAAATCTTTTTTTTTTATTCATTTGAATAATTTCCTTGTCAAATTAGAAAATGCATAGGAATGGACTGGGAAGTTCAGCTGACCTGTGTGTTCAAATTGAAGAAAACAGGTAGTATGAAACTGTTACTATAACAGTAAGGCAGGCTCTGATTTTGTTTGTAGCCCACCTATGTCAATGTTAACATCACAGCTATAAAATGTGAATTTAGGATGCCAATAGTACTATTTACATGTGGGTTTCCCAGCATCTCCTCCATTAAGTTACCACTTTTAAGATTCGTACCTTCTGGAGATGAGAGCCTTGTGTTTACCCTTTAGGCAGAACAAGTATCTCTGCATGTCTGTGTGTCTACTATGTAGGTAGCAAGTGGATTTGGTTCCTAGCAGCTTTTAGTTCTTTGCTTCCCTTGTAAGGTCAGTTGCCCCTCTTCAGACACAGATAACCCTGTGAATTTTTGCAACTGTCCAGCAGATCTCTTGAATTATCATTTTTTTTCGTCAGCCACTACCCTGATTCTGCAGCATTTTATCACAGAAACAGTCAGAGGTAAGTAATCTCAAACTTACTGTCCCTCAGCACATCCCTCGAGGCACATCAATCCATGTCTCCAGGTAGACAAAATAACTTCTCTGCTGCTAATCTAGGGCTGATGAAATAACCCGGAGGTAGGAGGGCACTGCCTGGAGCTGCTTTGTTTCCCCACAGGTCCCCTTGATTGCTGCTCTCTCAGTACCTCCTGTCCTTCCAGACCTGCTTGCCTTAACTGGCTAAGTGGCTGGCTTAAAGTCAAAATGACCATATTATGAAAAGGTGTGGTTTGGGGGTTTTTTTCACCTGTATCAGTAAATCCAGACTGTAGAGACAAGAAAAGCAATAGAAATAAATGGGCAGCTGTCTCCCAGAAAGTGGTCACAGGAGCAGGCACATGGATCTGCTGTGAGTGATGCTCTAGGTACAGGTTGACAAAGCACCAGGGACGTGAAGGAAGAGCTCAGGTCGTCATGACCCCAGCACTGTGCTGCAGCCACTGCCCGTGCAGAGGTGACTGACTCTCAGAGGGCTGAGATAACAGCAAAAGTGCAGTAATATTGGGAGATGGCTTCTCTCCTCCTCACTGCCCGTGTGTGTACGCAGGTCCCACATGGCTGCTGTGATGTCAGGAAAGCCGACATGCTGCAGCATCGTACCCGCTAACACCCCAGCTAGCACGTACTGAGGCATGATGCAGCCATCTCTCAGGCTGACCCAGCAAGCACCTCCTTCTTTGTCTCTGGAGAGCTCTTGATGACTGCCCATGACACAGAGTAGAATCTGTCACTCTGCACTCAGCCCTGATGCCAGCTAGAGCTATCATCTGGATGATTGAATTCAATCACTAATGGCCCATTTACTTTAAGGAGGCCATTCTGCAATTCAGAAAGGTATCTTACATTCAATGGGATGATTTTGCCAGGGAATATATATGTATCTATATCCTTTTCTGTTGATATGCAGTAAGAAAAAGCAATTTCTGACACTAAGACTAAGTAAGCTTACATAGCCCTCTTCTTAGATATTAGTGTCTGGCCAGAAATTTAAAATCATTGCAACTGCTATCATCATTTTCTCAATTATGTTATAAGGACAGTGAAAGCCCATGACTTTTCTGCTATTTGCTGCTTTCTAGATTGTTGGTTTACTTACATGGTTTCATCCTTTTTATAGAACAGAAGATTCTTGTATTAATTGATAACCCTTTCGTAACTTCATACGGGATGTGGTGATCTAGAAGGCAGTCCTGACTCTAAGGGGCTTCTGCATGCTTGAACAGTTTGCATTCCTGGTCCAGCTTAACCCTGCTGGCTTCAGATGGATTGGGAACCACCTGAAACTAAACTCAGCTTTTCTGATTTTTAGGGGCAGCAGAGGATAACACAGGGCAATAACTATTCAAACACTGTGGGCAGTGATTATTTTACCATGGCCTAAGACATCCCTCTGATTTTTGTGCTTTTGAAAATTTATAGCTTAAATTTTAGTCCAGACTGCTATACAAAATCGTTCTATAAACTGATCCCTCAGCAAGGCCAGGGGCAGATATAACATGAAAAGGAACAGGAGGTTAAAAAAGGAGAAAAAACAATTCTGGTAACAACAGTGAGTAACAAGGAAGGGACTGGGGCAGAGAAAACAATTCAGTACCTCTGTTGTTAAGCCACTGGTGGGAGAGGTTGCTGTACCCTTCCCAGAAGGACTTCTGTAATTTTGCATGAAGTGAATTACATTGGAAGTTATGTATCAACAGGCAATGGAATACAATGTGACCCCTTGTGCAAGACAAGTGGGTTTTTTGCTTGTGAGGCGAGTCTTGCTTACCCTTACAATCTTCTTGCTCCAGTCCCAGCTGCTGGTGCAGCCCTAACGAGCAGGAAGAGTGTTTCCTTCCAGGCGCCTGGAGTGCTTTCCTGGAAATAAAAGAGTTAATCTCATCTTCTAACTCTCTGGGTAAATGTTGTGGCCAAGAGGCTTATTAGACAAGGACTGCAGCATCACACCCTGCTCTACTCCTCTGGCCCTGGCACAACACACAGCCCCTGCTCAGCACTAGACCCAGCTCAGTCCTGAGGACATGAAGAAGTAAAGTCCATGCTCACTTTGGACAATCACAATCAGGTCAGGGGAGGGAAGGATGGGAGGAAGGATTTACTTTCAGGAACCTGATTTCCTTTTTTAGGACTTGCACCTACTAAATAGCCTGTGATTAACACTAGTACCACTGGAAAACAACATACTAAAGCAAACAGTAAGAGCTATCTCATGGTGAACTATGATCTGAAATATTCTGCACAAAAGGTTTACCACAGGCTTTCCCACATGCTTACAGAAATAGCTTTCCTCACTCCTCAATAAAAAACATAAATACACAAACATATTCCCTGGGTATCTGACAGCTTGACTAATTGCAAAAAAGTTTTCAAATGAGGGACAAAACAGCAAGATTTTCAATCAAGTCTCTCCACAGTATATAATTTTAATTTGAAATTTATTGGAAATAAATTAGTGTAATTATCCACTGAATCTAGCATTCATTGACAACGAGAGAGATTTTAGGTCAAATGATTAAAATTTAGTATTTCATAAAACAACACTTCCTGTTCAAAGCTGTAAAACAAGTGAATTTACACTAACAATCAATAGTGGCCTTGGGTTTAAGCAGCCAATGTATACAAGTTGCTAAGTTCCCTAGGATCCCTCTCTGCACACATACATGACTTCTCATTTGGTCAGAGCCTTCATCTCAAAAGCGCTGACCTTTTACATATCTAACCTAAAAGTCATGGTTTCAGCCTGTGGCTAAGATTAAATCCTTCTTTGCAGCTGTCTCTGCTTGCAAAGCCCAGCCTCAGCCTTTCTACCTGGTTTGCAATCCAGCTGCAGTCCCCGTAACATTTGCATGAAGCCTGGGAGTGATAAATGCATGTGAAAAACATTATTAATGTATCAGCCAGCACATCAGGAGGCGATGAGGCACTGAAATGAAATAATGACAGTAGATCACAGCTTTCAGTGAGTTGCCGAGCAGCAATATGTTCCACACCACCTAAATTAAAGCTAGTAGCTCAGGTCCTTAAGAGAAAAGTTGAAGAGTGTGGAGACGGTGTCTCAGGCTGTAGAGAGGTCTGCTTTGAAAGGGGAGCCTTGCAGACACAGTCCTGTCCTGCTTCTGCCTGGTAAATCATGCGTTAGGCTCATTCACAAAGCAATTGGGACTAACTGTGGTCCCTCTGCATGCATTAAAAATTTCCAGTGAAACCCAAGATGACAGAGGACACCCGTGACTCAGAAGGTGACATTCTGCTTTCTGAGTCAGAGCTGAGTAGAAACAGCAGCATGATGCTGGAGAACACTGTTCCTGGACAAGATGCAGTGAGCTCAGAAGCACAGGCAATCCCATGCTGCAGTTTTAGGAGACTGCTCACCTATCCTCATCACTTTCCAACCAGAAATTTACATCCTGCATACCAAAGTCCCCCTTGCAGTTCTACTTCAAATGACATTTGCCATAATATTCTTCGTAAAAATTTATATATAAATGGTCAACCTTTGCTGTATTTTAGTCTGGAGATGACTGCAACTCTGCATAGAATAATAAATTCCTGTATGTTGTTTATAGAGCTTTTGGGACCCCTAAAAGGTGGAAGAATCTATACCGTTAACATTTTATTCTATTAACAATCCAAAAGACTAACAGAGAAATAATGTTTTGCAATATTTTTGATGATGATAGGAACGTTAAACACAAAACAACTGACTACAGCACTTCATCTCAGGATAACATTTACCTTTAAAAGCTTTGGACTCTTGCATGGTCAAGGAGTGATATAAAAACTATTATTGGATGGTTGGTGGTGGTGTCAAAGAAACAGATTGGATTGGGACCCTTTTCCTCTCCTCTTGACCCTTTTCTGGATACCAGGGTACTCTTTCCTGTGGAGTTTACTTTCTAAAACCAGGCACTATGCAGTATGTGAAGGAGAGAGCAGAACTCACAGGGCCAAGTGAGTATCACAAATGGAATAAATACCTTGCTAGTTTTCTAATACATTTGATTTGTGATTTTGGAGGTTAGGCTTAGCTAAGAGAGGCTGAACTAATGTAATGTCCTAGTTTCCCCCAAGCAAAACAGATAAGCCCACAGGCACTAGTGCTGGCTCTTCAAGTGCATTCAGCTTCAGTGCAGAACACTTGGTACAGGAAGAAGAAGCAAACCTGCAGCTTGAGCTGTCCAGCCTCCAGCACTAGTAAACATTTTTCACCTCTGAAAGCCCTTATGCACTTCCAACATCACATTTCATGACATATGTGGTACTTGTTGCAGTAGTTATTTAGCGTAAACATAAACCAATTTGCTTTTCTCATGGGTCTGTGGAATTTTGAGCTGAAAGAACAGACGTTGCAATATCCATTGTAGTAAGGACTCCATTCTTCCAACAGAATAAATGGGAATTCTTGCTGCAAAGTCACAGAGAGAAGGGTGCGTCAATGGAGTGACTGCAGAAAGAGGCCTCTGTGTGTCCCAGAAGACAATGGGAAATTAAAGAGCAGCACAGGAAAGAGATGTGTCAGCTACAAAGCATGTACTGAACATGCCTCCAGGTATTGGAGAAACTATGAAAGTACTGCAGATAAGGAGCGTATATCATATTGTAAATGAAAGAAGAATTAGAGTCTTTAATACAGAATGCCATAAGGGAAGATACAGCAAAGGAAGTTTTTGTTTACAAAACAACTAAGGAAAATGGGTGAATACGGTTAAAATGAGACCCCTGCTGAACCAGAAATGGCATATCCAGTTATCTCAGCAGCTCAAGACAGAGAGAAATCAGGTGGGAAAACTACAGAGGACAACAGAAGCAACTGCTATTTGTTCAGGAAGATGAAAGGCATCACGGAAATCAAGTTTCAACTTAGCTGAGAGGAGGGTGGAACAGGAACAATATGTAAACCTCAGAGAAGCTCATGACTCAGAAAACAGGCCAAATCCCTGTATGAATTCTTTCCAGACAACAGCATAAACCCAAAGAAGAAAGTGGGTTTTTATTTAATCTGGTAAGAGTTTGGTCCTTGCTTTTTTTTAAGGAAATAGAAACCCAAACTACTATTCCTCTCAGTACTGCGGTTAAATTGCTAATGTTTCTTACATCAATATTTGCTTGGAAGACTTAAGCTATCACAGCAGAGATGCCATGCAATCCTGAGGATGTGGAATGCATACTAAAGGCAGCAAAACTGATTGTAGTCCAGTATAGGGTGTTGTCAATGAAAAATGAGAGCTCCAGGACACTGTTCCCAGCTCCATCAGAGACTCTTTCACATCCAGGTTTAAATTTGGGTGTGGCGTGACTCAGTGTCTCTATGTAAACACACTCGGTAAAATTACCGTGTACTCCACAGGTTTGTAAAGTGTTCACTGCAGTTCCAATCAAAGTGCATAATACTGAAAGGACAAATCATTGTCCATAGAAATATAGTTGTAAAACATTAAGGTTTTCCCCCAAATTTAAGAAACATCAGCTGTAGTGTTAAATGCAGCCAGCAGATCATGTACAATGTTTATCAACACTTCACCATAACATGTTCCTGCTGATCCATGAATTGTAGTTCAAAGTTGAAAGTGGATCATTTTTAAAGTGATGTGTTGTGGGGTTTTTTTCCTGTCTACAAAAAAAAGAACAAAGAAGTTATTATACAAAAACCCGGAAAAAATTTTTCTGATCATTATGTCTCGTGCCTATAGTAGGCAAAATTCATAGGATCTCTTGATGGCACAAAAATGACCGTATGACTTTGAAAATAATTATGTCTGGTGTTTTAGACACTTGTTTAAATAGCAGAGTGTCAATGCTTGGATGTCAAGCCAATGACGGAGAATTCTGGTGTGAAAGAACTGACCTGTCATGAGACAAGAATTAACTGACATACTAAAAAGTTACGAAAACCAGCAGTCATTACTACAAAATCATTATGTAGAACTTCCCAGGATTTTTAATGAATCCACCAACCTTAGAGAAATGCGAGCCAGAGACAGTATTTCCCGTGAGGTATGTAGAGGATCTCAGGGTACTTTGCAAATCAGATGTATGCTCATTGTAGAAGCACCAGTGCATCTTCTGCTCTGAAAATATATTTTGCTTAAAAACATGCCACATATCACACAGACATTTTGGGCAGGAAATTAAAAATACATCTTATGAGACTGCTAAGACTAACCAGTTAATATTAATGCACTACTCAATCAAGGTTTGCTCTGGCTTCCAGAGAAAATCCTATTTATTTTGAGAAAAAGTGTTTGATTAACAAAATAAAATGCAAACACACAATTTTAGCTCAGCCATTTAGCGCCCTCATGATATGCACAGCTTAGTCTTGGAGACCTGTGTCCTCTTGTGGGATCCCCATTGGGAGACCATACAGTAGTAACACAGAGGTAGAAAGAGCACATCTTACTGCTTCCAGCTGCCATCTCCCCAGCCTTTCTGAACCTGCCAGCACCCATTGGAGTATCCTCAAGCCAGGTGAATAGGTCACCATTTAACAGCTTGAGGTGTGACGAGTTGCTGGGGCAGCAGAGCAGTCCAGCGATGTCCTCTCTCTGCATCTCAGGCCAGGCCCGTGGGCAACCAGATCACACTGATGGTCCTGGGGAGGCTTCAGGGTACAAGTTATTGCTACAGGAAGGAGAAGAAGGAACAGAAACTACATCAATTATTACCCCAAAGCGTTCGTCAGCAGCTGGGACAGCAAGTCCGATCCTTCAGTGTCTTCCCCAGCATCCCAGCTCAGTCTCGTCCCTCCACCTCTCCTTCTCCCTTGGCAGCAGACACTGAAGCCCAACCCACCATCCTAAAAGTAAAAAAAGAAAAAAAGTTTTGGTTAAACTGTTAAAGAGCCCAACACATTTGTTGGTTCTTATGAGGAACAGGGCATGCATATTTGCATATCTCTGTAAAAAAAGGCTTTGGTAAATGTCTCTGTAGCATCTATACTCACGTTTATTTCTATGTTAGGACATAATGACACGTGCCTGCCTGATGTGATTCACTCTGTGAGCAGTGGTTGTACTCTCTCACCAGCACTATTCTGACTTTCCAGCCTGAGTGCAACGAAGCAGGCAAAGGAGTAAAAAGCAAGCACCAGAGCTCCCATGTTCTAATCTAACAGATGTGTGTGGAAGGATTTTGGACACCTCTTTCCCTTTTTTAACCCAAGCTAATAACAAATAAATCTCCATTATTGTGGAACCTGAACCAACAGTGATAAATCTAATCCACTTCTGTTGCAGAATAAAAGTAATTGCTGTAATGTCTTTGCTTCTACTGTTTAAGGGAAAAAATCATTACTTTAAATACTTGATGTAACAGACTCTTAAGGTCTGTTAATAATTTATATTTCACAGCAAGAGGAAATTGATAACAGATTTTGTATGGGTCATGAGGGTATGATCCGAATTTGGCAGTCAGGGTTCTGAATGTGAAAATCACACATGACCATTTTGGCTGGGAAAGGATGGCTCACGGTGGGCAGCAAAGTGTACTGCTTAAGGGCTAGAGAAACAGCCAGTGGTGGTAAAGAGACAATGTCCCCTGAACAACAGTCAAAGCTTAACGGTCTATGTGAGCAAATATTTCTTCATGGAAGTATTAAAGCAATTCCTTCCTGACACATCAGTGAACTCTGGGAACAGCTGGAACTTGATAGCTTAAAGGATAAAGAAAGATTTTTTTAGCACTGCAGGGGTGACCAGGGATTTTTAATTTTTTTTTTCTATAAATTAAGAAATATTCATAGGTTAGTTGGAGAGCAAAGCAGAAGGGGAGATTCATTTTACAAGATTCATTATACAACACTATTTGGGGGAGGGTTGTTGCATAAGCCACCTACCCCTTTTGGGTTACTGTCACTAAGTACTTCATGTTCTTGGTGGACATCCTGCTTGCATTTGTGACTATACCAAAAAAAGCCAGTATCTTCAAGTGCTCAAATTCAGTCCTGGCAAAGCAAGGTGGTAGGAATGCTAAACCTTGATGCCCAGTTTATAGTTGTGCCTGAGCAATGGCCAACACAGTGCAAGAACACCTAAGCTAGCTCCATACCAGATTTTTGACATATAGAAACGTATTGAAGGCAGCACGGATCTTCCTCTCAACAACACTGCAGGCCAGGAATCTCTCTCAGCTGCCCTTCACTGCATCAGATTTTGCTATAACTATGACCTCCCTGAGATGCAGGATGAGCAGAAGAGGGAGCCAGAAAAGTCTGAATCCCATGAATACAGAAAAAAAAGGTAAGTTGGATGGATCAAGTGACCTCTAGAATACAAATTTTACAAAATTTTATATCTGTATCCTTTCTTGAGTGCACTCAAATAAAGTTAATAGCATTCTTATTGGTTGGCACGTTAATCACACATGTAAATGTAAGACAAAGTATTACAACTTTGTACCTAGGTCTGTTTCTATGCATATGCACAATGCCAGGGAATAGCCCAGCCAAATTCCCAATGATATCAGCACAAAGACACCAGGGATACAATTCAGAAATTCAGTCTCATATACCAGTAAACTCCTTTATGTCCTGTCCAACTGCTACACATGGTGTTGTTTTCAAACACGCTTCTTACATAAAGAAGACAGGTGTTTAAAATTGATTATGTTTAGATCACTGCTGTTTGAGAGAGAGATGGACAGTTTTGTCCCTACCACAGGAACATATAGTGCCTATACTGAATTAAACAGATTTGTTGAAAGTCTCTATCCAGAAGCAGCCCATGACCTAAACTAGCTCAACCATTTAAAGTACAAAATTCTGCCACCTGCAGGGTAATATCTGCAGGACAAAATGCTACAGATGTTGTGTCTCAGTTTCCCTGGAAGGACTGGAAGGACTTGCCAACTAGTCTAGTAACTTGTAAGGGAGACCTCACACAAGGCCACCAAGAAGATCAAACCTCTCCCAGTATCTTTAAGAGATATAGTCAAACTCAAGATAAGAGTTCCTCTGAGTCGGGTTGACTAGGATTTCAGATTCTGGAGTGATTCATTGATTCATTACTTTGATCCCATTTTTGCCCTTTCAATACCCATGCAACTCTGACCAGTTCTTGATGGCAGCCCCAAGCCTGAATACTTCACCAGTATCCCTGGCACTCCTAGTCCCGAAGTACCTGCTAGCCAGCCTGCTTCCATAGTCCTGACACCCACATGCTCAGCAAGAAAAGCCAACAGTGCTTGCTACTCTGCATCAATTCAAAAAGCAGGTACAAAATTGTTGACTAGACTAGGCCTTTGAAATGGAAAAATGAATCACTGCAGCCACTCGAAGTGAATAGATAGAGTGGTGGAAAACAGCAGATAAGCATCTAGAAAATATTGCAGTTAAATACCAAAAAGTGTTAAGTGGAGAACAGTGCACTGCTTTGGGGTTTGGGTTAGGGTCTTCATAGTAACAGTTTATTTGTGCTGTAGATATTTGCATCTTACATCCAGTCAGCCCTAGACAAGTGTGCTGTTGCAGACCTGGAGCTTCATTGGTAGGTGTGATTACACCTTAAGCCATGTCACACGAGTCCCTGTTGCCCTGAACTAAAAAATTAACCCTGTTACTGCAAACTGCAAAGGGTCAAAGTGCCAGCACTAAAACACAAAAACTGTTATAAAACACTGAGAGCAGGAAGTGTTTATGAGGTATCTTACTAGAGAGCTACATATATTGAAGTTGATTTAAGATTGCTCAAAACTTAAAGGTTAGGAAGAATTAAGAAAAGGAAAAGAAAAAGAAAAAGAAAAAGAAAAAACCCACCTTGGATCTGCTTGAAATAAACATTGTCAATTTGCTCAAGAGACCAGAGGAGAAAGTGGGTCAACCGAAATATTTTGGTTTGTGTGATATTTTACAAAACCCTTTCTAAAAATCTGTTTCTAAGGACAATATTCAAATCTCTTATTTGGCAAAACTAAGATGTTTTCTTTTGAAGAGACTGAAATAATGCCGATGTTTCTGAAGATAAATTTTCTCTTTTTCTTTGTTGCTTTGATTATCTATAAAGGCTTGCCAAATCCAACAGAATTAATTAATATTTTTGGTTTAAATCATTTTTCTGGTCAATAATATTTTTGATGGAAGAGGGATACTTTGTTCTTTAGATCTTAGCACTTGACAGGCCCCCTGCGTTTGTATCCAATATGAAGGTTTGCAGAGCCCTGAAAAA
Source organism: Oreocharis arfaki (assembly GCA_013398015.1). Taxonomy (NCBI): domain Eukaryota; kingdom Metazoa; phylum Chordata; class Aves; order Passeriformes; family Paramythiidae; genus Oreocharis; species Oreocharis arfaki. The sequence goes on along the minus strand of VZRR01010329.1, from coordinate 563,357 downwards.
ATCTACCAGAAAGCCATGTCAGGATGCTTTTAGCAGCATTCTGAAAAGATGTGGGTTTTATTACATATCAAAGTAGACCAGGAAATAAGAAAACACTGAACTAAGAACTCAGTTCTAGACACAACGTAAATAAGATCTGATCTTTATTTCATCAGCTTTCTCTTTTACCCAGCTCCTTGTCTATCCTCTGCTTATATTTTGCTAGATTTTTAATTCAGAAGGCAGTTGAATGCCTTCCAAAAGTACAAAGCTCAAAACAGTCCTAACTCCAGCCATCGTTGCTCAGCTGCCTTGCTGATACCTTTTTGGCTAGCTTTAGCTCCTGTTCCAACCTTCTCACCCACTACCAATTCAAAAAAGACTGCATTAGCTTAAAAAAAAAGAAGAAAAGAAAAGAAACAAACAAACAAACAAACAAACAAAAAAGATAAATGCCCCACATGGCTTAGAAACCCTTTGTCACATCACAGAATTTCATTCCAACTCAATGTGGATAAGAATAGTTTAAAAAGTGCCCTAACTAGGCCATTATTTGGCAGTCCAGAAACTTGTTTTTTATTTGTATTTTCTGTAGTTTCAATACAAATTGACTTCTCCAAGAGTGACAGCTACTACTGTGTCTCTGTGCACAGACTCAGTGAGACTGGCAGCTTTCATATGAGGCTTCCCAATAATGAATGCAACACAGTGGGTGGCCAGTAGCTTTGGATTCTGTGACCTATAATATTTTCTGTCAAGGCACATGCTATGAGATAGGTTAGCACTTACTTCCTTTGGTGGCCCTGACATATGTATAAAATGAGTACAAATCAGCTAAGTCTGACTGCGTGCAAAAAAAAAAAAAAAAAAATTAAGAAGCACTGATTTTAGATTTATACCACAACCTGTGAGACATGCTACTGCTTTGAGTAACTTGAATAACTATTTCTTTGACTGGAATGGAAAAAAAAAAAAAGACAGTCTGTCTTTTGTTATTTTTGACATTTAATATTACTTATAATATCACTAGCAACATGGGATTATCACACTGAAATTCTCAACCATACTCCAGCTACATTTCTGAAGAATATCAAAAGGCAGCTCAGAACATCTGAAGATTTACACAGACAGAAGGGAACTAAAGGGCTCTATTCTTCCTTCAGTGTTCATGTTAGCTGTGTACAGAAATCCCTCATGTATCACCAGGGGCCTTCTGAAAGCCCTGAACAAGTGCAAGAAATTAGATGCCATGCTTCAGAAAATACATAATAGAACTCAGGGAACCCCAAAATGCTGCTGTGCTAAAAACGTTTTATGCAGTTCCTTGTGTTTTCCTGATATTTATCTTATTTAGGTTGGTTTGGATATTTTTCATGTTCTCAACTGAAGCAGTGTAAAATTTCATGACCAATCCAAATGGCTGGGGAAAACTCTGTAGTTAAAAATGTTCCTGGTTTTTTGCACAGCCGTACAAATCTCTTATTAGTGTCAGATATTAGGCAGTCTTTGGGGAAGAGGGAAGACCAGTGTAGTAGCCACATTTTAAGGAAACCATGGGGTAGGTATTAACTTGTAGCATATTGATGTACATGATGTGAAGTACACACATCTTAGGAAGTTATTTTAATAGCATTTATGTGTAATTAACTTCTCCTTTGACAATTCATGGTGTGAGCTTCACTAATGTTATGTTCTTAACTGCCCTTTGGAGGCAGCTTTTTTCTCCACTAGCTAGGTGTAGAATCTGGGGGTTCCAGTATCTGTTCAGGGTGCCTAAATAAGGTTGCTGAAATTAGGTATTGTGGAGCTGTCATATAGAAACTATAACCACCCTGTCTTTTATGGGCATTTCCAAGATGGCTCATGCTTTCTCTCCTGTTATCCTAGGACTGCAGCATCTCTGAGATTTTGTGCAACCCTACATGGGTCAGATGGGTATTTCCATCCTTGTTTTACAGAGGTGGAACTGAGTTACTGAGAAGTAAACATTTGCCTGAAATAACATGGGTTATAATAATAGGGGTTCTAGGAAGAGCATTGTCAGCAGGTTGAGGGAGGTGATCCTGCCACTCTACCCATCCCTAGTGAGGCCACATCTGGATTGTCCAGTTCTGGGCTCCTCAGGGCAAGAGGCATGGAGCTCCTGGAGCAGGTCCAATGGAGGGCTATAAAGGTGATTAAGGGCCTGGAGCATCTGTCTTACAAGGACAGGCTGAGGGAGCTGGGCCTGTTCAGCCTCGAGAAGAGGTAGGTGACTGAGGGGATATGATCAATGTATGTCAATATCTGAAGGGAGGTGTCAGAGACACAAGCCAAGCTCTGCTCAGCAATGCCCAGCAATAGGAAAAGAGGCAAAGGGGAGCTCCATGAGACTTTCTATTAGCCTTTCTTGTAGTCATCACCAGGCTGCTTCCCGCACATCTGTTTATGCCTCTTCCCCTTACATGTCAATAGAAACAGATACATGAGGATATTTCTAGAAGCCAGCCTTGTCTTCAACCCACATGTCAGTCCTGATCTTGGTGAGGGTGTTAATTTCTAGCTGCCTGTGGAGTTTCATAAAGCCAGAGAGTAATGAATGTTGTACTTTCAGAAGGAGTTAGCAAATTTCTGATCATTACGTATAATAAATTCTGGTTTATTCAGTGTTTCAGACACTTGTCAGTTTATCCAAAACACTTCCATCATCAAAACCAGAACCTGTATCTTCAAAACAAACTTAGGCAATTCCAGAGAGCAATTAAGCACATAAATCTGAGGCTGTAGACAAAATTCATCCTCTTGAGGTAGAACTTGAGAGTACTTGACTATGCATGGCACAATGTGGCACTGACCATATTCAAACAACCAGAAGCAGTATAAATACAGTCAGTGACAGGGCTGATTAAGTTTGACTCAGCATTATCCTATCTGCACTTACATAGCTTTCAACCATCTTCTAGGACTGCCAGAAAAAGCCAATGTTTACCTACAAATTTTTGTGTAGGTATATCACGTACTTTTCCCATTTAGGTGGCAGCAATGTTAAGCTGACATGACTGTTTACAAAATTCTGTTTTCACTCTCCAAATGACTGTTTTTCTTTTAATTCTTATCTTCCTTAAACAGGAATGAAAACCAGAAGGATCTTTTTTCATTCACTGATAGGTCTTGTTTTTCTGGAAATCAGCATTTACAGGGTAGGGCTGTATTACGTGAGGGACTATTCTACTGAATAAGACATTTTGGCAGTAATTTTTCTTTAGCTAAATTTAGAATACATGGAATTTTGAATATGTCTGAATTGTTAGGGAATTCTAACATCCACTCACAGATAATTTTTCACACAAAAACTGTGAAACAGAGCCTTATGAAACACCAGAAATATAATTCAGTTCTAATATAGGCTGGTGTCTAAAAGTGAAGCAGAAAGCCCAGACAGAGAATAATTATGGCAAAACAATGTTTTCAGAAGTTGTGCTGTCTTCAAGGAGATATCCAAGACTGACTTTCTATTTATCCTCCCATGAGTTACAACAAAAGAATTCTGAGCTGCTTTTCTCTTGTTCTGTGCACACTTTGCATGAAGAAGAGAGTTAGCTAGCACACAGAATGGAGAGCAAGGCCTTACTTCATTATAATCCAGAGCACTGATACAGAGCACTGATTGGTACAGTCTACGGTTGTCCTCTCATTTTGCTTGTGCTCGCTTGATGCTTAAAGAGGTTTCACTTTGATGGAAGTTTTCGTTTGATCAGGTTTTCGCTGTCTGCGTGAATACATGCTAAATAAGCTAAAATAAATGTCCAGTGTAGGTTAGTCCTTGATTCACATGACCCTCCTGTTTTAAATTATCCACATATAAGCTTATTCAGCATGGCTCTAACCATAATTCCATGTTAAGAGAAATCTTACAAAAAGCAATGGAAAAAATAAGAAAAAATAAATGGTCAGGCTGTTGAGAAAAGAAGACTTATGGCCAGATAAAGTGAATCAATAATTAGAAGCAAACCTCAAGAAATAATTTTACCCCCACAATATATGTCTGTAAATTATTAGCTATCTTGTATTTCTCATATTATAAGCAAAAATCTTCTACTGTAGTGTAACATTCTCTTTACCACCCAGCTGTAGTGTTTGTCTGACCCAAAACAATCTTTTTGGTGGGTTTGTATTGGCAACCGTTTCTTGTTGGTACCTTGGTTCACCTCAGGAAGACATTATGAAGTCTCTTCTCCTCCTTTTTAGATCAGAAAAGTTCTGAAAAACACAGTATAAATCTGTGATATCACCAAGACTTTTAGTATCTCTCAGTAAGCAATTAGACTTTGTCATCTGTTAATTGTGTAAACAGAAATGACACAGGCATATGGGAAAAGGTGTATCTTCAAGGGAAGTACCCAGGATTTGTGATCATTCAACACAGATTCTATGTTCTCACTCATCACATCTGCCAATTAACAAACTTAAAAGTTACTGGCACAGTTGAAGGAGGGAGGAGGGAGAGTACCACGGAAAAGATAATTAATGCAAAGGAGAAGGATTTTTTGTGAGATTTCATAATAAAATATCACATTTAAATTATTTTCTTATGTAAATCTATTCTTAATTGTATGGCCAAATGAGAATGTAATTGCTTCCCAAAGAAAATGGCATTTCACATTGCATATTATAAATATATATATGCACACAAAACCATCTGAAATTATATACAGGACACTGAAACATTTTAGGAATCGGAATAACAGGCTTCCCTAACCTCATGTGTAAATCTAAACAGCTCTTACAGATTCCTTTTATGCATGATTCAGGCACCCTAAAATTTTTGGTGGGCAGCACTATATTTATACACAGGCTAAAAATGTGGCTAAAGTGATCTAAATTATCTTCGTTAAAACCTAGTTATGTTTAATAGAAAAGACATTATCATTTGTCTAGAAAAGCTGTGGATGCCCCAACTCTGAAACTGCTTAAAGCCAGGTTGGATGGGGCTCTGACCAACCAGTTTAATAAAAGCTGTCCCTGTCCATGGCAGAAGGGTTGGAACAGCATGATCTTTAAGGTCTCTTCCAACTCAGATCATTCTGTAATTCTATGATTCTCATTAAACACTATCAGCACTTATCCACTGCTAAATAAATACAGACAAAATTTAAAATTATGCATGTTTTAAATGATATCCAAGCTGATTTCACAGCTCAAGTGCAGACTTGATGTCTGATGTCTTCTGGTAATAGGAACATAGTCTTTCATCCAAATGTTAGGTATTGAATTTGGAACTGCCTCTTAGCCTTTTTCACGTGCTTGATGATATCCCAATGAAGATGTGAATTTTCTGGTTTGTGATTTTATCTCTTCATGAACATACAACATCATATAGCAGTAAGTTCTACATTTAAAAGACTTCTGTTTTCCTATTTAAGACAGTAAAGGCCTGGACAAAGCCCATAAATTTTCCTTGATTTGTTTCCTTCAGGCTTTTTGCTCCATAAAAACTGTGCTTGGGGATTATTTTGCTCTTAATCTCAAAACTAAATTGAACACCCATACTGCCTCATCTACGATGAAAATACTTTTGTCTCTTTTCTCTTTGCTGACTGTTCATGGCTCAGTCCCAAAATCTGGTTTCTTTGTTCTCCTGCTGGAAGGGTGCCTCCTGAAAGTATCAATTATTACCATTTATTATCAGCAGTAAACTGGTCAGATTTGTTATTTTTCTCAAAGATAAAAACTATACAGGTAAACAAATGAGGGGTTCTAAAATACAGCAATTCAACAGCAAAACTGAAACTTCATTCAGAGTATGTACCTAGAATGTAAAATCCCCAAGTCACCAGTATCTGACTAAATATAGAAGCATAAAAGCTTTGATAAAGAAGAAACAAAAGGGATTATTTTAAAAGAAATTATCATTTTATTGACTAGGAGAGATAGGATAGGATAGGATAGGATAGGATAGGATAGGATAGGATAGGATAGGATAGGATAGGATAGGTCAGGTCCAGTTGGAGGGGACTTACAGCAATAATCTAGTCCGACTGTGATGCCACTTCAGGGCTGATCACGGCTAATAGTAAAAGCATGTTATTAAGGGCATAGTCCAAATGCCTTTTAAACACTGACAGGCTCCTCTCTAGGAAGCCGGTTCCAGTGTTTTCCCACCCTTGCTGTAAAGAAATGTCTCCTAATGTCAAGTCTGAACTTCTCTCAATGCATCTTTGAACCAATCCCACATGTCCTGTCACTGGATACCAGGAGAAGAGCTCAGCACGTCCCTCTCTACTCTCTTTCCCCAGGAAGCTGTAGAGAGAATGAGATCTCCTCTCAGCTGCCTTCTCTCCAAACTGGAAAAAAAAAGGCCTCAGCCACTCCCTCAGGACACTCCTTCCAGCCTTTCCCTCAGCTTTGTTGTCCTCTGGAGATGTATCCAAGGACCTTCAACATCCTTCTTAAGTGGTGGGGCCCGAAGTCCACCCAGTGCTGAAGGTGAGGCTGCACCAACTCTGAACACAGCAGAACAATCACCTCTTTTGACCAGCTGGCAGTGCTGGGTTTGGTGATCCCAGGATGGGCTTTGCCCTCCTGGCTGCCAGGGCAGTGCTGACTCATGTGGAGCCTGCTGTCACCCAGCACCCCCAGATCCATTTTGGCAGGGCTGCTATACAGCTGCTCCTCTCTCAGATTATACTTGTGCCTGGCATTACTCCATACCAGGTGCAGAATCTGGCATTTTTTCTAGCTAAATGGTATGCCATTAATGATTCTGAAATGCTCTAGTCTCTTTAGATCCCTCTACAATCCTTCTCATTCCTTGAGAGAGTCAACAATACCTCACAGTTTGGTATCATGAGCAAATTTGCTAATTGTGCATTCAACTGTGATCATAATAAAAGTATGGAACAGAACTGGCTCTGGAATTAAACCTTGAGGAGCACTGCTGGTTGCTAGTCACCATCTGAGTGTACGTTGCAACTCTTTAAGTCCTGCTCTATAGCCAGTTCTCTGCCCAGAGCGCCGTGTACCTGCCTGTTTTACAACTGGATGACTTATGGAGAAGGATTCTATGAGGGGCAGTATCAAAAGCCTTAGCAAAACCCAGAAAAACTATATCCAACAACTTTCTTCATTCACTAGACAGGTGATTTTATCATAGAAGGATATCAAATGAGTTAGACATTTTGTTCTCAGGTGTGTAGCCAAGAGCTGATTTTGAAATTTGAATTAATTTAATTTAAGCAGTACAGAAAGTATGCAACCTGAGTTGTACTTGAGTGTTTCTGGAGTAGGATTGGAAACCAAGCTCAAAAGAGAGCAGAAGGCAGGGGTAAATACATGTAGTTCACAAGACTAGAAGCTGAGTTTGATTTCTTTTTGTGGTTCCCATGGCAATAATACTACATTACTATCACAATGCCAACGGTGTTATTGGACATAGTCCAGTGGCACATCAGATTAATGCATGTCTTTCGAACATGTATCTGAACTTTTTATGATAGAAATGGCAATTCCTCCATTTTTCCTACTGGTTTGATCCACTGGCTAATCAACTACCGTGATAATACTGTGTCCCATTTCCCACTTTAACCTGTCTGGTTTAAATTTCCAGCCTGTTAAACTGAGGAGTTTTTAATAGCTAATATTTCTTCCCTATAATGGCACTTATCCCCAAGGATCAAGTCACTTCTCATTCATTTCTGCACTAATGGAGCCTGGATGGTGACAAAAGGCACTTTAGACTGAAGCCAGGTCATCCTCTGTGTAGTTCAAAGGAGTTCTGCTGTTCAAACAAAACCAAAAATATCCTTGGGTGAGAGCAGGTGATCTGTAAAAAGTATAGGAGCCATTTATGTGACCTATTGACTGTCACCACGCCTATCAAGACAATGACAATGTAAACTTTCAGAGAGGTTTTGACTCTTTACCACTCCCTGCCAGAATAAGCCCACTCTTACTTAAATTCAGGAAGATTAGTATCTTTCAGTCAAGACTTGGTCCATCCTTGTATACTCATCCTCCATGAGTACAAGGACAAATAAGCATCTCTAGCTTTATCCTAGCTGGCAGCACTACACGTCTCCCAGGAGCAGTTCATGGGCATCCTTCACCCCATTGTAAATAACCACTTCTGAGAGCACAAAGGATTCATTCTCCATAATTAAGACCCAATTCAATACCCACCAAAATCAATGGAAGTTTTCCACTGACTTCAGTGTGCTTCAGCCTGAGCCCTGAAACCAACAATCATCTGGTGACATTTGTGTTATATTAACCCAGCCTTTAGGAAGTGTATTGAGGTCTCCAACTTATTTCATATAAGCCACCAAACAGTAATAATTTTCAGACAGTGTCAACCTGACCCAGATTTGAACTGGCAATCTGGAGCTAGAAAGCACTATAATCCATTGCTAGCCCCGTGAACCATCTGGTCACAATATCTCAAGCAACTTATATGGTGCTTAGTCACCGAGCAGCTTACTGAGACTTGTGTGGTAAAAACCAGAATTTGTCTATAGGTGTACATGTACATATCTAAATATATTAAGAATTTTGTCTCATCAACATAAATACTAATAAAAGACACTGATTTTCCATTCACTAGTGCGCAACAAAAGAATTATTTTACCAGTTTTGTATTGGAGTGACAATTTCTATGAAAAACACAAGGACCTAGGGTACAATCCTGACAAAGTCACTGTGACCCCCTAGTCAGGCATGTGGATATTTTTGCAAGTATCTCTAGCACTTTATGTGGGTGTTTCTTTTGAGTATATAAATGCTTAGTCAGATACGTTCTTTTTTGCAGTTTTACAAGGAATTTATTTTGCTTTCTCAAACTTTCCCACCAAGAATTGAGCTTGCTGGTTACACACAGAATATATTAATTTCCACCACCATCTCATGTTTGTATTTCACAGAAAAGGCAAGGGATGCACCTTTCCTGTGTTTTGTACTGTAACCACTTGTATGTATTTAAGTAAAACGAGTATCAAAGGCTACTAGGTTAAGTGATGTCATTTTAAATCCATTTTGCAGATGTATGTGACTAAAAGATGGAAGCCAGTGAAAAATAAGAGCCAGAGGGAGCTTTGAATATTTCGGACCATAAGTTTGTTCATTAAATGTTGTCTTTCAGACAAAAAGTATTTGGTCTTGAAATATTAGCAAGAAAGATATTCATGTGATTCAATGTATATACTTTAATATTTTAATAATCTTCCTGGTCTCAAAGCCACACTTCATTTAAGCTATATTTTGCAGTAGCAGTCAGGGTCAATTTATAGAAGAAAACTCATTAATAAAGTGATAGATGTATGAATATAAATGCACCACAAGAAACTCAGACTAGAAAATCACAAAAAAGGCAGAACATTTACTGAAGTCTTGTATTTAAACTGGCTTTTGCAAACTTATTTTACCAGTGTTATAATGCCAGTTTAAAATTAAAGACTGATGCTGCTTGGCACTCAGAGGGTTTTGCCTAGTTTATGAACAGGTACCTACATATTTTACTACAGAATTTTTTTAGAAGCATGTGAATTTCCATCTTATATAGAAGAAGAACCCTGCATGTGTGCTATCCATAAGTATGTAAGAATAAGCTTTTAGCTATGTCTGACCTGCAAAATATTTCAAGTGCTAATACACTAATCTTTCTATTCAATGTTCCAGGAAAAAGAAAGGAGAGTTGGGAAACAAATCTCTTGATTTACCCCTTTACCACTTAAAAGTTCTCCTCATGGCTTATCAAAGGTATTTGATACTCGTATGCTTAATTCTACAAGTATTATTCACAGCACCTTTCTCCATTCGTTTGTTGTCCATCTGCTGATGACAAAAAGATCCACTACACACCAAGCAATGAAAAATCTGTAGAGAGAAAAGAAATAACACTCTAACTAGAAAAAATGATGTCAGAAGAAAATATTTTTGCTGACATGTCATTCTTCAGGACTTACTGAAGGAAAGAAGCAGCTCCAGACTCAAATGGATTCAGCCTCTGACTCTCAGGTGGCAGAAGAGTAACAACTTTGTGTTACACCTCAAATACCTGACCATAAAAAGCAAGAAGTATTTTTGTGTGAGAAAAGATTTTAAAACACCTTGACCTCAAAAATAGGCTGTCATTAGAACGTTTATCTGCTTCCTGGTCAGACCTTGTTTTTGATGTTGTTTTTAACAATATTTGAAATTATACACAGTCACGGTGAAATCACCAAGTCACCAAATAAAATATCCATACACTGGGATACAGTGGAAAATAAAAAAATATACTCCTAGATAATTGCTGATCTGAAAATTTTGCTTCAATATTCTAAGAGAGCCTCATATATGAAGCCTCTTATATTGCTAATATGCTTCAATTAGCCTTTGTGTGTTTAATTCTGTGATAAGATTTGGTGAGATATTACATAGCATCCCTTTATATTACAGCTTTAAAAATCTTTTGAAATTCAAGAGAGGGAGAAAAGTAGCATCCTCCTCTTCTTAAGGTTTCTCATTGTTTTAGTAGATGCATAGAAATTGCAATGCAGCATTGGGCAAGAACCAAGTTATTTTTCACTATCACTTCCTGTATTATTTGTTTTATCTCCATTTTTATTGTAAAGGCAAGAATAACACACTTTTAATGTAAGGCTAGGATAAGAATTATTCAAAAGTAGAACACTTGTATTCTACAGATCAGCAAATGCTTTACAAATAATAATGAATTATGTTTCACATCCCTACTGGTTTGTTTTTTTTTTTTTCTATTTTACAGCAAAGAGGCAGAACAACCTGGGATGTGTCACTAAAGGTCACTTCATCCACCAAGCAATGCCCTAGCTCGAAATAAAGGCCTAGGTAACCTGACTCCCAGTTATATATGCTAATCACTAGGCAAAATTCTGCCAGAAGATTCAGAAAGCCAGTGAGAGCCATGAGTTTAGCAGAAATGTCACCTGCTAAGGCCTGACTTCTGCGGCATTGCTGTGTCAGTCAGAGTTGCACCCCTGAAGCTACACCACCTGGACCTGCAGCCTGGAAGAGAGCAGCACAGCTACTCATTTGGTGTACTTTGGTAAAGGAAGACAGTTTTGCCATTTTGGTTTGCTCATGTAGCTCTCTGTACATTCAGAACACCTTTTCGATTGTGGTGGGTTGACCTTGGCTGGCCTCCTGGTACCCATCAAGCCCTTCCCTCAACAGGCTCAGCTTCCTCATAGCTCTCCTACCTCCTCCACCGAGGAAGGATGGGGAACAAGAGCTGTGGTCAGTTTATTACACTGGCCTCTGAGGTCCTTCCTCCTTGCACTCTTCCCTTGCTCCAGTGTGGGGTCCTTCCCATAGGCTGCAGTTCCTCATGAACATCTCCAACATGGGTCCTTCCCATGGGCTGCAGTTCTTCAAGAACTGTTCCACTGTGGGTGGTTTTCTTTGGGTATAATCCTTCAGGAATGGATTGCCCCAGTGTAGTTCCACTGTGGTGGTTTTCTTTGGGTATAATCCTTCAGGAATGGATTGCCCCAGTGTAGGCTCCCCATGGGCCACAGATTCTGACAGGAAACCTGCTGCTGTGTGAGCTCCTCTTCACAGGCTGCAGTTCCTGCCAAGAGCCTACTCCAGTGTGGGCTCTCCATGGGCTGTGGCTTCTTTCAGGGCACATCCATCTGCTCTGGCATGAGGTCTTCCAAGGGCCACGGGTGGGTGTCTGTTCCATGATGGACTTTCTGTGGGCTGTCTGTAAAGGCCCCTTTTCATGAATGACTCCTGAACTTCTTTGATTGCTATGAACTTAAGATTTTTCAATCCTTCAGATACGTAGACACACAAATAGAAGTCAAGTATGAAGGATATTCTGTATCTTTTTTTTAAGATTCCATACTCATATCAGTAACTCCTGTCTATCTATATAGATATATGGAACCATTCAGGACAGGCTTTGACCTGCCAGAATTAAGCATACAATGTAGCAGTTCAACATCCATCTACACAAGGGACTGCCAACAGTCCCATTTCAGAATCATCCAGATACTAACCAGTTCACATCAAAGTGCCAGACGTGTGTTGAAGGCACATTGTTCCAGTAGTAATTAGCCAACCTAAAAAAAATTATTTGCCAGCCTTTGGTCTGCAGAGTGCTCATTTTGAACCTATTTAATTATTCTTCACGGGTTTCCTCCTCAAGCTTTGTCTCTTGAGCTACTGTGGATACTTACCACTATGAAAACCTAGACTGCTCTGAAATACATTTCACTTTTGACACTGACAGTGACATTGTTCTATTGCAAAAAAAACCCCCAAACCCAAAAAACAAATTTAAAAAACCACAGCCAAAAAGAAAGGAGAGAGAGAACAAAGGCTGTCTGAAAAACTCACAATGCCAGTTTTCATGAGTTTTCAGATATAAGTCTGAACAATTTACACAAATATCAGTGGAGTTCATTGATTCTGAGCTCTTGTATAAGGATCTCTATGTCTTTTAAACAGCTGAGTTTTCCTCTGAGATAAAGCTGAGGCAGTGCGTCAGGACAGGGCTCAAAACTGGAGTGGAGAGCAGACACTAGTCCTGCAAAACTCACTGCAGATACTACTGAACAAGAAACCAGGACACCTGAGCAAGCCCACAAGGACTGAGGTGTGGTGGAATTCTAAATGGGTCACTGTAAACTGCATTCTGCATCCACATCTGATGTTGGCAAGTGAGGGAGAAGATTGAAAAACTGGAAACATTTCTGATTAGAGGTTAGATGATCACAGTGGCCCTCTCTGGCTTTAATCTTTGGCTCTATGAATAAACAATGAGAGTATTTAGAGTGCAGAGGGAAACAGGGAAACCTTATCAGCAGGTACTCAGTTGGGTTCCCAATAATATACGCTGCTGGATACTCTTGCTGGTCGGGGTCCACTGTTAATTGGATGGTGCTGAGAACACAAGGATGGGCAAGAAAGTATCACATTTCCCTGGGAAGCCTGTGGAGGTCTTATCACCCACTGCAACTGGGGCACCAGGAAACTTTAAGCAAAGTTGGCAGCCAGAGTTCTCTGTTGACAGTTTCTGTGTTTAGGAAGATGGGTTGAGATGGGAAGGTGCTTTTTTGGGGTCTGAGGGAAAAAGGTGAATGGTACTTTAGGGAAAGCTGTGAGAAATTTATTTTGCTGCTGATGTTTATTATGCTTGTGGTTGCAGTATGTGCTCCAATTTATTATGATGCACATAAGATTAAGAAACCTGCATAGCTATACAATTTTTAGGCAAAGGTCATTGCACTGGGGATGACTTTTAGGATCTATGAACACTGAAATGTAAACCCACTTAAGTGTTCACTTATTTTCACAGTGATCTCTCTTCTTGATGAATTGAAAAATTTCATTTGTATAAAGGTACAGCTCTCTTGCAAATCCAGTCTTTGCACTGGAATCACAGTAGTGGTGAAAGAAATGTGCAGTGAGAGGGAAAGCTCTTTCTTTCAAAAAGTTCCCTCTATTTGCATGTACTTTTAAAAGTAATGTACAGGATATCTGCAAGCAGATGATATTGCTATGGGATTTCCCCATGTCATTTACTTGTTCAGGACCGATATTTTATAGGGTAAATAAAAGACAAAGAGCAGGGTTAAAACAAAAAAATTAGTGTATTAAATATCTTTTTGGTGTAAGTTTGCAGCCAGATTGACTCTCTGAGGAACTATTTTTCAAAAAGCCTCCTGCAGTATTGGACTAAGCATCCTCTGAACTAGGATATGTACAATATGTAGAGAAAGAGCAGCATCTGCTTAGTTTTCATATCATCCCTCATCAAAATAATTTAAAAAGCTATTTTCCAGGATTAAAGGGTTTATTACAAGTAACAGTATTAATGAACAAGATACTGTTTGATTCTGTCACCATCATTTCAACAAAAGTACGTACCCAAATGAGGTGAAACACTTCCCTTTGATTCCATCAAAGCGTTTTCTTAATGTCATCTTAACCACTTTATCTTGCATTTTACGTATCACACTAGCTGAGGTTTAGCTTTCACAGCTAAGCATCTTAATACCTTTGTGAGCTTGTCTATAAACAAATGACTGGGCACCTTCAGTTGGTAAGGTCAACTTTATGATTGATGAGCATGAAAATCCTCCCAGAAAACATGCTATCCAATTTTGGAACTGAACATTAAAGGGCCACTGTATACAGAGTGCTGACAGAAAAGGAACAGAAGTTACACTGCCATCACAGTATTGCTGGCTGCCTTTGTCACAGAATTTTTTCTTCTTTAACTCACCAACTCAGTCAGGGGGCATAAAATTCTGTGTGAAAATGAGGTAGATCCAGTATAGCACAAATTTAAGTAGCTTTAGCTTGAGGATTACTCATAGCCTGTTTCCCACGAATGTGTGGAATTTCAGGTTTGAGTTTTATTAAGCAATACATCACTTAAGTTCCAATTTATTAAGAAGTAATACATCAAAATATAATAAAATAAAGTCTTAGCTAACAACTATGTGATTACTCAGCTCCTTACTGGAGGGGATACTTGATTTTATATATATGTAATCATAGGTAGAGCTAGCCAACTCTGCCAAAAATGCCAGTGTATTGAAATTGCAACTCTTCACAGAAGTTCAGATGAAACTTTCGTTGAGAAAGGTTTCTTTGCTCCGGGACAGAATTTCTGATCAAAATGAGAGAGTGAGAGAGGCAGGCAGACAGACAGACAGGAAAGAGAATAGCCTTGTGCTTATAACAGCCACAGAAAATCAAGTCCCCGTAAAAAGACCCACGTCAAGAGTCTGGTTCTCTTGCCATCCAGGTGATGCCTTATCAGGCCACCTAAAAAAACAGAGACTACACAAGAGTAAGGGAATAAAGGTAGGTATTTATTTGAAGGGCCTTCAAAGGTACACCCTGGGGAGCCAGAGGCTACTGCCAAGATGGACCCCAAGATGGACCCCAGGTCACAAGTTCTTCACACTTTTATGGGTTTGGTCTATATGCATATCAAGTCTAATTCTCCAATTAAAGCTTCAGTTAATGATGTGATTTTCCCCAAGCTCACCCCCCCTTCCCAAGATGTTGGTTTACATTTTGTCCCTAGGACAGGCTGTGTGTCCTTGGAGGGCAGGCCTAGAGAGGGTTTGTTATGTCTATCTGGCATTAGAGAGCAGCAGCTAAGAGACCACAAGAAACTTCAGAGTTATGCTCTAGACAGTACAGGATTTTAAATTACAAAAGTTAAAACTTAAGGCATCACAGGTTCTTCAGTGGAGCACTCTAATCTTGTATCCTCTCATCTTCAAAAAGTTGTGGCTTTATCTTGTGAAATAAGAGAAGTTTGAAGTTTCACCAAACTGCAAAGCTGTTTCCCACTCTCTGAATGGGAATTGAATCCTATAGTTTCCATAGCATTTTGTAAAGAAAGAGTTGTAAAATGAAGAGACCTGATACCAGCAAGGAGTTCTACTAAAAATAGTTTCATGTATGCAATTAGGTAACCAGTTATTAAAATAGCAGTTTAGTTGTCAGAAAATGATCTAGCATAGCCATGCATTCTTCAAAGCTTGTGCCCAGCTTTCTATAAAGAGAGGTGCTATAATTCTTTTGTTTGTTACTTGGCTAACATTAATTTATACTCAAAACATTAGCTAATTAAAAAGAAGACTCATAGTATTCAGATGTTTTATTCCTGTGACAGATAAAAGAATTTGAGCAAAATTATTCTTTTTCTTCATTAGGCTGTATCTAGAAAATTCCTGACAACTTTCTGAATTCATGTCTTCATAAAAATTGTGTTCTTCATTACATGTTTTAATTATTGTAATATAAAGCTTAATTCTATACTTTAGTACAAGGCAATTTAAAAAAGATAATTTTTCAAACTTACTGGCAACTAGTTACTTACTTACTAGCAACAATTTTGCTGCTAACAGAGCAATAGAAGCTTGGAGAAAAGAGGTAAGCAGAAAGCTGTCGCTGTTGCAACATGGATGGTGAGGAAAAAAGAAGGACCAAGCTGGAGAAAAGGTTGCGAGAAAGTGAATTATTTATTTAATTACAGGTGGGATTTATATATCCCTTGCATTGGTATATGGTAAAAGATCACTGGTCTCTGGTCCAACCACCTCTCCAAGTGATTGGCTGGACTTCATGACACTTATTTTCAAAATATTTTCTACTTAGATTCATAACAGCTCTACATACAAACAACACCTGCATGATGTTTAGAACACTGTCTTGCTTGTTTGCGTGATAACCAACAACTTTCTCACAGAATACTTGCAAAATGCTGGATTTTTCCCTGCCAGCAGCTTTTCAGCATCCACAGAAACCTGCCATTTCCCATCTGAAGCTTACAATGGAAAGTGACTCTCTGTGCTGGATAACTGTTAACAAAATATATTACTCAGGAGGTACAGGTTATTAAATTGAAAAAAATACCAAAAAAATCAAAAAGAGAAAAAGAAAACTAATACCATATTGACACAAAAAAATCCTTTCTTTGATTTACGTAACCTGCTGGTACATCACTATCATTGCCCTTCACCATACGATTAGAAAATTATGACTAATATTATTAAAAATTACTGAGTTGGAAGGGACCCATCAGGATGATCGAGTCCACCTCCTTAGAGAAAAGGACAAAGCATATCAAAGGAAAGCAGAAATATAGTTAGACCAGAAAACTGGGAGAGGTAGGGGGTAGGACTGGGAGTATGGGTGGCACCAATTATTTTTCTGTTCCTATTCCAACTTCAAATTCAGCCAGTTAATAAAATAGCTCTAACTTCAGAAACTCATCTCTGCATTGAAGACCAGATGTTCATAGTGTGTCTCACACATGCCTCTAACTTTTCCCTCCTTGCTCTACCAAATTTATGACTGGGCTTAATATACCCATCAAGATACAGTGTTTCTCTTTTATCCTGTTGACATGTTGAAGACAGACAGTCTTAACTTGTTTCTTTGCCTTGAATAATTAACAATGCTGGTGCAATTTCCAAAAGCATCTTTCAAAACAAAACTATATTTTCTGTGTTTGTGCAATTACTAGCCATCAATGAAGAATCTATAGGAAAACTATATAAAATATTTAAATTGGAATTAAAATTGAAAGAGTAGGCTAGGTACATATTTAGGATTCTGCTTCAATAATTTATTATAACTGCAGCAGTGTAACAGGGGAGCTGCTATGGCAAACATAGCTGTAGAAATACTGCTAGAAAGTAACGAGTTTATGTAACAAATGTTTCTAAAATACAAATGAAGAAAAATGAATTGTAAATGTTATTTATAGTTTCATTGCAAGCCATGAAAAGCAACTGAAATCAGATGGTGCAACTGATAGATGGTGACTGTGCTTCCTTTCAGAGAAATGTCATTTATCTCATGATTTTAGGCGAGGCCTCTGCTTGCAGAGGAAATGCACCTGCAGCTCTGTGACACTGCCCAAAATGTTCCCACTGCCCCTGTGCCCCAGCAGAGACACACACAGCCCCAGAGCTGCAGACAGAGCCGTGGGGGAGAGCTGTGGCTGCCTCCCTCCTGCTGCAGGGAACTGCCACTGGAGGAACAGAGATCATCCAGAGAGAAGGGAAGCAAGAAGAAAGGAAAGATAGGATGACAGAGCAGGAGTGGAAGGACAGCCAGTGAAACAAAAGCAAAGGCCAGAAAACAGAGCTTAGCTCTTTTATTTAGCTTTTTAAAAGAACAAAACTAAGAGGAAAGCTGAATTACCTTTCTCTTTTCTCCAGCATAGACAGAAAAACAGGCAGAAAACAAAACTGTTCTGGGATGACACAAACTTTCTGGGCAAGCAAAACATGAAAGGTCACTCAACTCTGAATGTGTCTTCACTGAAAAAGCTCTGGTTTTTATCTCATGCAATGAATCCATACTAGTTGTCTTGAGGTAAAACCATAACAATGGCACAGTACTGTAGTTTTAAATACAAACGATATTCAAATCACACACTGAGCTGTGGTATAACTAAATGGTCCCTGAGGTCTTCCTCAGATGGCATCACATTGAAGCTGCACACCTATTACAGGGATGAAATGCATTTCACAAGGATCTGGGGAAAGGCTGTGCTTAGGCTGTTATTTTGCATCAAATTCACCAAAATCCACTTGCTCACTCTGGAGGAGGGAGTGAGGACTTGGGGAGAGGCACCATCAGTTGTCAGCAGCCAGTGAATTCAGTGTTCAGTGAGATACAAAGTACTGAAAACTGGCTCATCTTTATCCAGACTCTCACTTCCATCACCAGAGTAACTAATGAAACAAAAAGAGACGTTTTTAAAACAAAGTAAAATAGCTTGTCGAGCAAAAAGCCATCATCAGCTCCTTCTTAGTCTGCAGTGCGATGAGGGGCTGTTCTGACAACACACCCTAAAAGAAAGGCATGTAGACCCAAGGCAAGAAAAGAAAGGGGTCTCTGAAGCACCCTGGTTTCAGCCTGGCTTGAAGTGACTGGGAGACAGCACCAGGACAGAGATTAAGCTGGGAAGAGGGAGTGTTAATATTCCTTAGGGAGCTCATACCCAGAATTTCTGTTTGGGACTGAAAAAGTATTTGATTCAACTGGTTTTAAAATCATAGAATTATTTAGGTTGGAAAAGTCCTCTAAAGTCCTAACTTCAACCATTAACCCAGCATTGCCTTGTTCACCACTAAACCACATCCCTAAATGTCATGTATTTTAAATGTCCCTAGGGACGGTGACTCCTCCACTTCCTTGGGCAGACTGTTCCAGTACTTAACAACCTTCTGGGTGAAAACAATTTCCCATTATCCAATTTAAATCTCCCCTGGTGCAACTTGAGGCCCTTTCCCGTTGTTCTGTTACCTTGGAGAGGAGACCAACCCTTGCTACAGCTGCCTTTCAGGTAGTCAGAGAGTGATAGGGTCCCCACCAAGCCTCCTTTTCTCCAGGCTAAAGAATCCCAGCTGCCCCAGCTGCTCCTCAAGATTTGTGTTCCAGACCCTTCTAAGAAAACAAAGTTTACCTGGTTTGTATGTCCTAATTCCACATCCCCTCAGTAACTTGTGAATCGTTTTGCCTGCTTAGGCTACCTCTAACACGTTAGAGGTATCAAGGATGCAAATTTCTCCAAACATCACAAAAGAACACAGCCAGATGGAGGAGAGAGACACAAGTCTGTGCGCCCACAGCAAGGACTGGCAGGAGCTCAGGTGTCATTCTCAGGAGCTCTCAGGAGTGCTCCAGCCACAGCAAAAATATCCAACAAGGCAAAACCAAACAGAGCACCACTGAAAACCAAGCTGTATATTTTTTGCTATTCCTAAAGTGTGGTTGTTTTCCCCAGAAAGTCCTCGGAAGCTTTTGAGCTGGCAGTTCTCCTGCCATGTGAACCTAATGAAACACCTTGAAAATTCTATGGGCCATAATAATTTATTTTCTCCAGTTGGTTGTTCCAGAGCAGGAATTGAAATTGACTGCACACATTTCAAAATTTCACATTAGGCAAGCCTAATCTGTACATATTTACACAAAACATAATGAGTTCCACAGCCTCAAGGGTTGCAGGCTCTATAAACTTAGTTGTAGTAATTATTTATATTAAGAAGATATCTTCAGAGCCAGAAGCACTAGAAATAACTTCAGTTCCGTTCAAAACTTTCCAGCTTCTAGAAAACAGATTCAAGACCCTAAAGTAAAAAAAAAAAAAGCACAAATACATAAACAAAAATACTTGCAGTTTCAGAGATTAGTTTAAATGACATTACACTGAAATCTATAATGTCTTCCAGAACTTCAGCAGTGGTTCTCCCAGGACAAGTAATAGTGATTGCATTTTAAAGTACTACACTTTTTCCAAAATCCAGCTTAAGCAAGAAATTTGACATGAAAATATGAGTTTATAGAATCTTACCTGGACCTACTAAGGGCAAGCAATAGAAAAGAACAGCTAGCTATTTTTTCTCTTACTACTTTATATGGAATTATGCAAGAACAATTTCCCTAGATCATCATAATTAAGCAATAGAGATTGTACTTTTGTTTCAGCAATAAATATTTTCACATTTCCATTTGCACCACTAAGTAGCTCAAGAAATATTTACATTATTTGCAGCATGACATGTAAAAGCTGTAATGAGAGTAAAATAAATTGTTGGGATCACTTTTTAGAGCAATAAAACCTGAAAATATTATTAAATAAAAGCACAATTTTCTAGTAGCACTCACAGAAATCTGAACCAGAGTTTTGAAATGCCAGGCTGAGTTTTGGGTACCTAATTTGCACAATTTTAATGAGACATGAACTGTTGGTTTCACATTTTACAAATGCACACTTACTAAATAGATATCTCAGCTCTAGACATCCAAAAATTATTATCATAAAACAATATATACTCGGAACCGGCAATAATCCTGACCCTATGCTGTGCATTATCTGTACATAAAACTTGAATGTAGAAAAAATGAAATCTTTCTGATATATTTTATTTATTTCATTGATAGACAAAATTTGTCATCCCTCTCACTTATAACTATTTTCAGCTTTTATTTTTCTCTGAAGTAGGTTATGGTTTCCTGTGCTCTTTTAATCACCTATTCTAAGCTGTGATTTTTTTTGTTGGGATCATTAGCATAATGTAAAGACTGGAACATAGGTATTCCCCTTACCAGATTAATCCTTTCCACCTGATTTGCTAAGGCATATGTTCTAATAATTATGGTTTTCCTCCTGAAAATAAACTTGCTCACTTAGCAGCAGTCTATTACTATTAACCATCCTTCAAAAAGGCAATTCAGTTACTTGTGGTCTCTTATATTTTCGCATTTCCCTTTTTTTCTTCACTGATCACCTTAGAAACTGGTAGAAAGGGTTACTTCTTTTTACTCAAATGGTCAAGCAAAATATGCAGATGTCCAAGAGAAACAGCTGATAACAAAATTGAGCACTAGTCTTTATTTACAGAAATTCCATTCCTATTCCACAAAAAAATTAATGCCAAAATAGCAGAGGCTTTTTCTTCACTTACAGATACAGGTCTTTTGAGCCAACCCCTTTCCAAAAGCTTTTCTTCCTAATTTTTTTTTCTCAAGACCACACTGTAAGAGCTTTCTCTCTGTGACTCTGTTGTGCTTAGCTGTCTCTCTGTCTCACACACAGCTAGTTTCACATAATTTCCCCATCTCTGCATTATTTACAAAATCTTGAAAGAAAAAAATGCAACTGAATGGTCTGACACATGGTCCAAATTTCTGTGTGGGTAATCGTTTCCTGTTGTTTACCAAAACAGCATTTAATTCTTCCTTGACCTACTCTAAATAAAAGCTGGCTTTCAAAAGATTGCTCAATGCATCGTCATCCTCTCTCTTCCTCCCCTAATATTAATTTTATCCTTTGCCTCCATAGAAAAGAAAATACTAATTTCCCCTGTGGTGTTATAAGAAAGAAAGCAAATATTTCCACAATACAAATTAAATATGGATATAATTGCATGTTATATATATATATTTGTTACATCAGGGCAATTTTACCTCAGCCCAAATTAGTTTTGTGGCTGTCCAAGCCTGACTCACTGCTTCCCACCCAATTTGCTTTCAACCACCCGGGATGGGCATCTTTCACTGAGCCCCTGTGGAATGTCTGTTGTTGCTGTGAATTCTGCTGACTGAGACAGGTCTTACTCATTTTGTTCTAATGGAAAATTCATCTCTGTCACAGGAGTATCCTGCCATCAGTCTGTGCCAAGAACTCACATTGACATCAATGGGAGCTTCGCGTGCATAGTGCAGGTAAGGTATAATCATCATTATTTATTAAACACTAATGGAGTCCCGGGCCCATATCATTAAAAGTTACAGTTGAGATGCGGTCTGTATAAGACTGGTGATTATTTAGGAGTGGTGGTATTTTCTTTTATTCTGTTTCTTTGCTGTGTTTCCACGATATTTAACATGAGAAGTGGGAGGTTTTTTGCTTCAACACCTAGTCTAAATGCTACAGTGAACTACTGAAACTATTTGGATAAGCAGCTAGCAAAAGTGTATTATAATGATTCTTCCAGAAGATGACCTGCACTAAAGGCAGAGCCTAGTTAGTCATGTATGGGTATCTGTACATGTTTGATAGTGATCAAAATGTATAATTTGTCCTGTAATTTGTAAATATCTCATATTTACCTCTCCTAAGATTATGCTGTGTTCTGAACAACCCACCAAAGTCTTCAGAGACAACCAGGCTAAATGAGAGATCCAAGATTTATTTTATTAATTGCATAAAATGTACCTACCTCACCATCTTGTGCAAACCATGATTTTTTTTACTCTTGCTATTTCCTTTCATTTAAAAACTGAATAAGTCTGTGAAGCTCCTGATTTGTTCTCAGTCTTCCGTGCTTTACTTGACCTGCCTTTGTGATCACAGGACTTGACTAAGGCAAAGACAGCAGCTCATGGAATTATTTCAATGACTGTTTAGTCCAGAAATTAGTCTCCTGAAGCACCAAGCTGTTGCACTCTTAGCATATTGCATTTGATCCAGCCAGATCTACTTTTTCTTGTTCTGTTATTAATGAGAAAAACAGACCTAAAGCCTTATTTTGTGCTATTGATCACATTTTGCCCCACAAATCACTCCTCGTGCACAATCCTTCAGCTGCCTCCTGTGAGGAATTCAGCAAGTACAGAGTGAATTTCTAATCAGCTGTGACTGTTCAGCACTAGGGCTGGCAATTATGTTCCCAGTGCCTGTATCTGCAAGTGTTATACATTTGTATTTGCTTCTTGCTGAGATCACACAGTTGGGAAAGCAATCATGCTCCATTACTCCTGGGTTTGACTCTTGGCCCATATGGCTGCTTGCGGACAGTCTTTCAGCGCTTTGCTTCATTTATAGCTAACATGGTTAATGACTCTTTGCTTTCCGCAAGTCCTGAGCTGCTGAAATTTGCAGCTGCTCTTTGTTAGTGGGGGAAGGTTCCCCTCTCTTACATTGCAGATTTCTGTTCTACCTAATGACAACTGGACAAGCAGTGTTTTTGGGGATGTGAGGAAAGGAAAGATGAAAGAAGTGGTTGCCCTTTTACTACCAGAAATTTTATCTGGGAATGGATTATATGAGAGTTTTCAGTCTGGCTCCAGGGAGTACCACTGTCCTAGGATTGCTTTACTTAAGGTCACAAATGATTTATCACCAGCTGCTGATTCAAGTTAAATTACAGTACTCCTGCTGATGGATCTTTCTGCTGCCTTCAGTACAGTAGATCTTGGAACTTTGTGGAACCGTTTGAAGCAATTGCTTAGATTATGGAGCACCATCCCTGATCGGTATCGTTCAGAATTGATGGTGTATTATCAGGTTGTAACTTGGCAATTGTGGATCAAGTTCTGCCTCACTGGTCACATTGCTCCTCAGAATATAATATCCTATAATCCCCTCTCTTTTTATTTGCTACAGATGTGGATGGAATTCTCTAGCAGCACAATATTAATTTTCACTGAAACACAACATATAGATGTATTTGTCTTTTACAGTTTAGCTTCTTGCTGCAGTTTGGACCACATCTGTTTGTTTTACCAAAGCATGATCTTGGATAGTCACAAATGGTTTGAAACCAAACTGAGATAAAATATAATTGCTTTTGGCAAACCCTCTCTGTCTACTAGGTATTTCTTTCTAGGCAATCGAAACTATCTCTGCATATCTAAAGTATGCATCTGGAGCTGGTCAGAATATTTTCATTAAATGAAGTCTCATCAAAATATGCTGCTTTGTCAGAGCCAAAAATTTTGCAGAAAACATATCTGTTTACGTGAAGCTTTAATCAGGGAGGTATTCAAGATTCAAGGCTATTGGTCACTTCTGAAGGCAAAAACAGAAAAAGCATGGAGTCTGTTTGAAAATCAGAGATTTTTCATCTCAAACCAATTATTTCTGAAAAACATTCAGGAGGTTCTGGTTTTGTTCCCATGCCAACTGAAAACAATGCTGACACCACAAAAGCTGCCATGAAGCAATTACCACCCTCTGAAAGGGAGGCTCACAAAAGCTGTACCTGCATCATCCCTTCAGCTGCACAGAGCACCTCTTGTAGATTATGATGAGTTCAGAAGCTGAAGGACTGGAATGACATGGGCCTCTGTCGTGGTAATTGGCAGTTCACACAACTGGTCTTTCACTGCCTGGGAAATTTTAACCAACATAAACAACTGCTTTATGATAAGAGAATCCAGGAAAAAAAAAAAACAACACTTTCCACCCTGAAAAAAAAAATTCCTAGTTAGAGAAAAGATAAAAATTCAAAATCAAATCTTTTCCAGGAATTAAAATATGGAGGAAAATTAGGTGGTCCCATCAATATGCACCAGTACTTAAATATTTTAAATATGTTTTCAATATTCCAGGAAGTTTTAACTCTTTAATTAAAGTTTTAAACTTGCTGATATAAGCTTTTCAATGTGAGAAATATGCATATAAAATGATTAATCTCTCAAAATCTTGAGAAATTTTACAATATGCTATCATTTATCGTTTACTCTTATAGGTTTTTCTGTTTCCTAATCCTAAGGGTAAGCCCACCTGAATTCAGTCAAAGAGAAGTAATAGACACTTGTTTCCAGGAGAGACATCTAGCCATGGCTCATTCACCCAAGCTCTGGACAAATGGGCTCCTCAGAGACATTTCTGGGTTTGCTATCCTTCACAGAGCCCAGCTTGGTGATCCAAGGGCACATCACCCTCCAGGTTCTGCAGCCCAAACATGGACCTCATAAATCCATGTGCTGGGGCCAGGCACAGCCGGGTGCTGTGGCTGCGCAGCCCTGCAGTGCTTTGGGAGCAGCGGTTCCACATCTACAAACCCAGCACCATCTGCTTCAACAGACCTCTGAGATCTTCAGGTCAAGTGCTCACCTTCAAGAAGAGGAGGATGTTGGCTTCCCATTGCTTTAGAAAGGGCAGGGAGTGCTTTTAGCAAGACTTCTTGAAGATCAGCTGGAGAACAAGAGACCTGTGCAGCAGATGAAGGTGGACACGCTTGCAGTTTGAATGGCAGAGCTGATTCCAGGCTTCCCCAGGCCAGTGCACACCCTTCCCTTGGGGGCACACAGATGGCCCCTCTAACCTCATGCTGGGTCAGTTCCCTGTAGGCAACGGAGGTGTTTTCCTTGTGGAACAGAAGGGCAGGAAAACCTAGTAAGCCCCATCCTGCTTCTTCCCTAGGTCGGGTAGGAAGTATGTAGGTGATCACTTTATTGTAAATGGCTCAGTAACAAAAATATCCATACATCATATTAAATCATGTAAATAATTGGCATTTAGAGTGTGCCACACAAAGCCCAGCAACAGTCTGCTTGGGCAAACAGCTCTCAATTATTTGGCAAAGCAAAGATTGCAGAGGCGTGGACAAATATTTTATCTTTACATATATGCCACTCTCACACACCTGCTGATGGCCACCAAATGCATTTGCATCAACCACAGTCAACAGGGTCAACTGGTTGTTACTAGCTGGAAAAACACTGCCAGTGTTATAACAAGGTGCATTAACACCAGCAGTCTGCCACTGATCTCCAGTTATCCCCATTGCTCAGCACCTAATCTTGAAAGGTTTAGGAACATGAAAAACAAACTAAAACAAATTACAATCAATATTTAAATAAAACAATCACAAAATTAATAAGACCATTAAAATATTGCAAGGGAAATACCTCTAATGTGTGTTTAAAAATCCTTACAGTGGCTTTATTTTTTATTCATTACTTTGTGTCTGCTGTTGCAGAGCTTGCAAGAGCCTCATGTTTTCCTTCATGATTGTATACAAGGTGATGCAGAGTCCACATTTGATTTTAGGCTGCTTGTTGCCAGTCACTTCCTTCTTGTAGATCCATAAAGCACTACCCACAGCTGCTACACCAAATGCCAATAGTAATGCATTACACTTAATTAACAAGCATTCAGACTATACTTTACAATAATTTAAATAATCGTAACTTAAACAAACACAGACCTTATAGCCATATTAGGTCTATTCTAAATACTGGATTATTATACTAGCCTTAGTAATAGGCCAGAATATTTTGGAAATTAAAAGTTCTCTTCCCCTAAAACTTCTAAATGTAATTTTGTACCAGTTAAACACGCATTTTCTTTTGTAAAAAAAAAGGAGTTCAAATCTAAATTAATGATACAGGAAGCAATTACTGAATTTTAAAATTTTTTGTTATATGTATGTAGAAATAAACATTTTGGTTTATTTTGATTCTATGAAATTAACAGCAGCCTGACATGAGATAAATCAACAGGAAGAATCCTTTTTATTGGAGATTATTTCTTACCCATCAAGTACAAATTGGCTATAGTAGATATATTTTCCCTATGTACAAACCTTACTCCTACTACATGATGGGAATAAATCCATTAATATCGGGATACATGGGGTTAGTCCTGCCAAAGACTGGCAATGCAGCTGCACAAGTGGAATTATTCAAGTGGAAGCTTGCACGCTTTTGTTCTTGCTAGCTACTATATTGTGCTCCAGCAGGAAAGCTCACACCTTGTACCCCACATTACACCATCTTCCTAAACAGTTTGATTTTTAGTATTGGTGGATTTGAATGGCTATTTTGGCTCCAAACCATCGGAGTTACCCAGTTCATGCACAGAACTGTAAGCGTTTTCTAACACGTCGGAGGGAGCAATAAATTGGTCATGGATTTTGGGGACTTTCAAGCCAGCTTTGCTGCCAAATGCACACATATCAAATATTGACACCCTCACTTTTCAAATCGAAGGTGGTAAGGCACTGGGACTGGTTGTTCAGAAAAGCTGTGGATACCCTTCCACCCCTGCAAGTGTTCAAGGCCAGACTGGATGGGACTTTGAGCAACCTGGTCTAGTGAAAGGTGTCCCTGCCCTTGGTAGGAGCATTGGAACTGGATAATTTTTAAGGTCCTTTAAATAGTAAGCACTGGAAGGGCAAAAAACCTTGCAAAATATCTTCTCGATTAGCTCACTGGAAGAAACAGTATGTCATTCTGTGGACATTTTCTTTCCTTTTGTTTTCTCAACCCCTTGTAATTCATAGCTTTCAGTTTCAGACTCTGAAATGGCACTCTTGCTCTCTAAGTCTAACATGATAACACATAGTTCAACACTGCTATTAAGAGCACTGATTTAACTGCTACAGGTAAAGAATATACTTTTCTTTTACATCAAGTGGTCCTTTCTGCCCTCTGTGTTCACTACTTGTTGCCTTGCTCTGGTGTTACACTCTGTTGTTCTATTTTTATTATTGCACTGCCTAAAACATTGTACTGGTCTAGATATTCCCAGTTCTTCATCATTACAAAGCTTCATCATTACAAAGTTTCCCATTGAAATACATAGACAGAATTTTTCACACGCATTTAACATTGACAGTGCCTTTGGAATCATAGTTTGAAAAATTAATAATCCTAGATATGTACTTATGGGCATGAAGTGATCAAATCTGCTTTTTGTGTTTTGTCTTGCATCTTGATACTCCAGTTAGGCTCTGCTGATAATGACTTGACTCACTTACTTATACAAATGACATCTTACAAGTTTCTCAAAACCACTTACAAAGGCATCAGAAATTACCACAGTCTCTGCAGATGTGGAAAATAGCTAGTAAGAGCTGACTTTGTTGCACAGCGCCTGAGTATGAGACTCCAGCACTACTGCCAGTCACTTTAACAACTTTTGATCTTAATTTGTAAAAGACCTTCCCAGGATTTGGGTATGTAAAGAAAAACAGAAATCAATGACACTTTCTCCAGTCTAAGAACATAACCAGTGTGTTTTTGAGGGGCTAGGTGGGCATAGTAATTTTCTCAAAAACAATAGCTGTTGAAATGCTCAGTGGAAATGAAGTCCACATAGGATGTGTGAAATGATTAAAAACCCCATGTACAATTAAGACTTACATTATAACCATAGTTGTTTCTCTGAAAACATTCATAGTTTACAAATCTTTGAGAAAAATTCTGGAAGCAAACTGATTAAACTCCTAGTCAAAGCTCTCCTGCTGAATCTTCCTTCTACACCTTGTTTAAACCTAATTTTTTATAGGTTTGGGGGAATGGTCTTTGGGTTTGGAGTTATGTTTTGCTTTTGGGGTTTGGTTTGACATTGTAGTGCAGGGTTTTTGTCTATTTGGACCAAGCCAGATTCCCACTGAAACTTCCTCCGTGCTATATCTGCTAAGAATCCTTAAGCGTCTCACCCAACTGCTCTTCTGAAATTTGTTTCAGGTTGCAAAATTACTTGCTACATAAAATGTGTGCCAGCCTTTTATGCTGCATGTCATTTGTATTCACATCAATTTGCTTCTGGCAGTTGGATATCTCAGTACCCCAGCTGCACATGAGACAGAGGCTGGGGTGCAGTGTAGGAGCCTGATGAGCCCCTGATGGATGGATTTACAGATTGTGGATCTGTGAGTGCTCTAGCAGAGACCAAGGACCTACTGCCATCACCACCCAGAAGCACTGAGGGGAAATACTAATTTGTGACCCAGCTTATCCGGGTTTGTACCTTGACCTGCCTTGAGGGTACCCAGAGCAGAATGGCCCTTTGGGAAGTCACCACGTGCCTGGCTTGAAAACCAGCAGCCCTGCAGCACTGGCAGAGACTGCACGGCATTAACAGCTTCTTTCTCAGCGATTAGGGCCACAGAAGATCACTTGACCTGAACTCCTGGGACTTCCAGCCTGTAATTAGCCTGATTTGCTGCCTTAACCTTTCTCCCTGCATATTCCCAGCTAGTGAGCCTAATTAAAGCTCCTGAACATAGGAAGTTTCAGACTGGCCTGAAATGCCTGCTGCAGCTTGCCTGTACCCATCCAGCCCTATAAACACTGGGGTAGGAGAAGACAGATGGGAAGATGCTCCTCCTATCTCAGCAGGGCTAGGAGCAGATCATCCTTCCTCCAGCCCATCTTAACATGACAGAATGGAGGTGAAAAGCACAGCAGGAATGAGACCTGCAAGGAAGAAACACAACTGACAAGATGTGCAGTAAATGGGATTGGAGTGGATAATTTAGTTGTATTTTGCTTGATATCGACTTACTCAGAACAGGACATGCTCTGTCCATTTTCTGTGAGCGTGTGGTCAAGTGAACAGAGACACTGACTGTTGTTCCCATCTGCCCCTGTGGGCCTATATGGCTCATCCAACTGGAACAGGTTAAGCACCACTGTCCTACACAAAAGGCATAGGAAGAACCCATCTGAAAAGCAGTTTTCCATACTCTTCCCGGTAGTGTCTAGCAAAAATAATTCCAGGAGAAGTGTAAGACCTGAAACTAAGCACCGCCTCATTCTCTTCTCCCAGATACTTTCTCCTTTGGAACCTTGACTTAAAGCCCAAAGCAGCACAGGGCAGACACTGCTCTAAGATGGTTCTAGTAATAGCACTAACAGCTCATAAATGAATAGCATATGCCTGTCTGGATCAGGCTGGCCAAACAGCTTTGAACATCACACTACATGACCCTTGACATAAGACAGGTTGATTTATTACACTGTTAGCCCTCTTGGCAACAGGCATTGTGGGCTTGGCACTGTCTGGTCATTTTTCAAGCTCTTTGCACATTACTGGCACCTATATTCGCTAACATATTCTATCAGACAGTTCAGCTACAGAATACTAAAAGCACCTCTCTCCTGCAGCACTCTTTTCCTCTCTCGCTGTTTTTCCAGGTAGTGGATAAATATATGATTCTAATGCAAAATAGGAGGCTAATATTTGTATCAGCAGAAAGAATAAATATGCATGATGTAAGTAAGGTCAAAAGGATGGAGTGGAAGGTGTTACAATAATGCATTTGCAATGATTCTTATTAAGTGATGTCCAATTACCCATAGAAGATGTTCCCTGATCCAGAAAACACAGTCCCTTAAAAGGTCCTGCCTTTTGTGTGTTAGGGAAAAATTCAAGATGGGGACAATCCAATAAAAGATTTTTGAGTAAAAGTCACAATATCCTCTACATTTCAAAGGGTTAAAAACTGATACAGTTCTGTAGCAGTAAGGAACAATGTTTCTTCAATGGCCACAGCCAAAGCACCAGGTTTGTAGACCCTAAGGACAAGAAGGCTTACTTCTACAGCAAGGATGAATAGCTTAAAGCTCTTGAACTAGGCACAGCTTCTGAATGTGGTTTCAGTATTCATCAAGCAGCATGCTCATGTGTTATATCACATGCAGGGCTGGCATGGCAATTGCTGAAGAATAAAAACACAGAGCAGCACAGTGAGGAAATAAGTCACTTGCAGATGTTTAAGACAACCCTCACTGGACCATCCTCCAAGGATGACCAGGACAACTGCATACCACAACAGAGTCAGTCCTTCTGTACTCACTGTTAAGGCAATGTACCAGCCCAGACATCATTTGTTGTCCTCACTCTTCAAAACAAACTTTGCAGCAGTTACCTGACCAAACACTGTCATCGACTGAAATTTTGCCCAATGCTTGCTACAAAAAAGAAACCAACCTTAGGGTAGTCCTGGACAAGGCATACAACTCAGTTTAGGAAGTCACTGACAGAGATATATTCTATAATACCAGGGTGAACTTCAGCATCCTTATAAGAGTGAAAAAGAAGAAATAACCACCATGAGTCTAACAGCATTGAGATTAGATAGGAAATTGCATAGAAACAAAGAAGTCCAGTGGAGGTAAAAAAATTAAGCAGCTAAAGGATAAAATGCTTGTAAATGGCAAAGGAGACTGTTTTAAGACATCACTGTGAAGGCACACTAGAGAGCACAAAGATTGATAAAGAATTTTTCCCTCAGCCCCACATGTACAATTATGGAGGGGCAGTGAGAAGACAGCCTGCTGAAAATAGAATCTTTCTCTCAATAAGGAAATAAGGAAAACGGGAAACAGAAGAAACTTGGCATGTAAAGGTAGAACGGCCATTAGGAAAGCCAAAAAGATTGAAGGCACAACCTGTTAAAGGCATAAAGAGCATGAAAAAATACCTCTTTCCCAATGCAGAATCCTTGCCAATGGTCACTCAGTCTTCACCAAAGTGTGAGGGCAAGGTAAACGAAGACAAGACCATAACAGACTAGTTAGATGGATGGTTCGTCTTACTGTTCATTATAAAAGTTTTCCATCTTTCAGCCTTTCTCTGCAGGGGGAATATGCTAAAGAATTACTTCAAGGCTAAGGGTCAGCAGAGGGAGGCACAGAAGAGCCAGCCCAGACTGTACTCATTCACACCTTCTTCAAAATCTGAGTACTGAGTTGTAATTTGAAATCTACATTAGCTTTGGCAATGAAACATGATGCTAATTTTTTTCTGAGTTCTCAGAGGAAGTGGAAACTGCACATACAAATCTTCATGCTGGGTAAAGTTAAATTGAGAAGAAAGCATAGAATTAGGACACATGTTCAGATGCAACAGGTAAGTGTCTAATTGACTTTTGTACTGGGAGTCATTTCTCACGAACCAGTTAAAGTTGTTTGAAGGAGCAATGGGCAGGTAGAGCAAGATTATGCAAAAGGCCCTGAAGACACCCATTTGCAGAGTCCCTTAAAGTAACTAAACTGCCACACACATTGCACATATAAATTATTCTTTAAATGATGGGGGGAAATGATCAAGAATAAAAGTAAGTTCACACTGTAGGAATTTCAGTAAGGCTCCTAGGGAGCTGCAAGGGAGCCTGCATTGCTCAATATACCTGTAAGTGGCCTGTATAAGATCACCAATAGTGACAAAGCTTCAGGATGGGATAGGTTCACTAACCTTACAGCAGAGGCTTTCAAAGGGTCTCCAGTCTTCAGTAAATGGGTTGCCAGTTGAACTGCAACACTGACAAATGCAAAATGATCAGCATGGGAAAACCAGCAGTAATGTGCTAAAGGTCTACATATTAACTACTGCTGCTTAGGAACATGGCATAACAATGGCCTGTCTGAGCCAGGCCCACCTTGCATAAACTTCTGCCCAACTGAGGCCAATAGCAAAAGTTTAGAGAGAAGCATGGAAAGGAAATTAATTGTCCTTTCCCACCACACTCTCCCATCTCCTGACAGTGTGATGCCTGAAAGTCCTGAACCAGCAACATTCCTTCTGTTATTTGATATCCATTAATTTTTCTGTCATAGATGTCTTTAATTTTTTTTTAAATCCATGTAAATTTGCGGTATTTGTACTATGCTCTAGCAACAAGTTCCTCAGAGAAATACTGCATTATATAAAAAGAACTTAGGACAGTTCTCTGACAGCTCAATGTCCTGGACTAATCAAATGAAGATGCTGCTATTAAAAAGGGAATTAATTGGAAAGATGTAGCAAGAAAAATAAGAAACATCATAAAGCCATGGTGCTGATACATGGTTTGCCCACATTTTGATGACTGGACCCTGTACTGGTCATCCCAAGAAAGAAAAGTTAGAGTCTGTAAAAAGTTGGAGCCTGTAAAAGAGTGTAGGGCAACAGAAAGATTACCAGATGGAAAGTATCTCATAGGACAATGTTTTAAATAATATAAGATACTGCAGCTTGTAAAAAGAGACGAAGAAGGAATGATAGAAATAAATCAGAGCAGTTTGAAAAGGAAGAATTCAAAGTAGGAGTGACAAATATCTCTTTGGTTTCTATAATTCTTCAGTTTTGGCTTCTCCTAGATAAGATCCATAAAGATTAGACTTTTTTTAGATTTTTCAAGAAGAGCTAGAGTAACAGGAGAACAAAGCTGCAAGTAGTTGCCATTGACACTTCAGGAACTGGAAAAAGTGGAAAGAAATCCTAGCTGTGGTTTCTGCTATTCCAGAAAGATCACAGTGAGACACCTTCTGTGGCCTTAATCGTGTTTGAGACAGGCAACTGTGCTCTATAAATCCCTACATTCCTCTTGAGCAGGGAGGTTGGACCAGATGACCCACTGTGGTCCCTTCCAACCTGATCCACTCTGTGATTCTGTTAAACCAACGCAATGAACATTTTCTATGCCACGGTTTCTTTCAAAGAATTTCTACAGAGCTCAGTTCTGCAACAGGGTATTTGCTGTCCTGGTTTTCTAGAGGACACCCTCTTGATCCTTTGGGAAGAGAAAATGGGTTGGGAAACTGGAAAAGGAAATACCCATATAGAACTGTGCAATGAAATGAGGACTTTCTGAAACATCCTTATAAGCCATTTGTCCTCTACTCAGATTAATATTCAGAGAAGAATTAGCTAAAGAATACTATAGATTTACTGTGATGCAGCAAGAGAAATGTTTATATATTTAAAGATTTTTTTCAGTGTAAATTTAGTATTAGAGGTGTGTTTCTGAATCATTGCCATACCAAAATCACAAAGAACTTGTGTATAAAGCAAAGAGTTTTTTCTCCTCTTGCTAATATAATTTGTAAATGCATTTGGAATCATTCCATTAGAGTACAATACGGTCATTAAAATATATAGAGAAACATTTGATACATGTCAGATCAGGATGTGACTTGAAGAAGAGCTGTATGATGTGGATGTTGTGTACCATTTCTGATGTGTATCATGTGCATGATGTATGATTGTGGCTCTAAGAATCCAATGTATGCTCTTTCTCTTCCCCAAAAGCTATTTGATAGCATTAACACAATGATGGCTCCTTACTCCAGTCCTGTGATGCTTTTCAGAATGATATAGATTTGTGTTCAGCAAAGAATTTGACTTTTTATTAACCAACAGCTAATTGGCTGACGGTCCTTTTCATGATTGTAAAGGTTAGATTCTCCCCATGTGTCTGTTGCAAGTTAATATCTTTTTATTTTACTCTTAATGTGCTGCTACTTGAGAACTGAAAGAAAAAAATTTACTGCAGATGAGCCACAAATGGCAGATTTGAATACCTGTTGTCATTGAACAAGGTATTCATGTGCTAACATTGTAGCAAAGCAAGTAAGAAGAATAGAGACCAATTTCCATTAACTAAGTCTTCAAATCTTTCTATACCCGTCTAAAGTACATTCCTAAATTGTGGTGACTCTGCACACCTCCAAACACTTCAGTATACTACTTCATCCTGACAGTATGTGCTACAAAAGGATGGGGATGGTCACCATCCCTCTGCATGTCTTGACAGAATAACAGGTGTCTGAGCTGGAAGTACTGTGGTCCACCAAGGAAAAATCCACAAATCCAGTAGGATTGCAGGATACACAGGATACTGTGGTCCACCAAGGAAAAATCCACAAATCCAGTAGGATTGCAGGATACACAGGAAAACACATCCACCACATGTGTTAGGGAGAGACGGAGATAGCAAACTCTCTGAAGTTATTTCTAAGTAACAATAATTATGAAAAAAAAATAGCAAAGAATCAAGACTTTGGAAACCTAGAAAGTCTGAAGTTCTGTCAGATAGGGAGCCTACAAGAAAGAGGGAGAGAGACTTTTTACAAGGGCATGCAGTGACAGAACAAGGGGAATAGCTTCAAACTGAAAGAGAGTAGGTTTTGATTAGATATTAGGACACAATTCTTTACTCAGAGGGTGGTGAGACATTGGAACAGGCTGCCCAGAGAAGTTGTGGATGTCCCATCCCTGGAAGTGTTCAAGGCCATGTTGGATGTGGCCCTGAACAACCTGATCTAGTGAAAGGTGTCCCAGCCCGTGGCAGAGGGGTTGGAACTATATAATCATTAAGGTCCCTTCCAACACAAACCATTCTCTAATTCTCTTCTAGTTATGTATGCTTATGGTACTTAGCATTTGAACAGAAATTGCTGTAAATTGTACTAAATTATATCAGATGTTTTAATAACTGACCCATAAAGTAGAGATATTTCATTCTGAATTTTTTTAATGATTTCTTACATTATATAGGAATCTCTGTCTATGTCAACCAACCTTTATAAAGTTATCATTATTTATGTTATCCTACTTGTCATAGAAAAATATTAATCAAATTACAACAGTCAAACATGGGATCAAAACAATATTCCATTAAGTCACGAACAAAGAAATTGATAGAAAAGTAATCATACCTGGAATGGAGTGTACTATTTTTCAAAATAGTTACAGTATTCTTGTTTTCAAGCAGAGTAGTCATCTAACATACACGAATTTCAGTATCATGTGGGAAATTGTTCTTCAAATTGAAATGTGTGTGGACGGATGGTTGTCAAGTCTGTAACACTGGTTAACACAGTGATTTTACTTCATCTGCGTTTTCTTCCAGGTTCATTTAAAATGGATGCTACCAAGCCAAAAAGAGAGAGATGACAGAATTTTCTAAGGGTGAATGTATTTAGTGAGACAGATCCTATTTATAATCTTCATTAATGGCTTTTAGAGAGAAAAAAAAAGAACAGAGATCATCAAATTTGCTGATTAAACAAAGATAGGTCATTATGGAAGCAGAAGAGGACAAGGAGTGATGGATGACCCTGCAATAGTAAAAAAGCATAATAAAATGTAAAAGACTGAAAACAATTTTTGCAGAGATGCAGCAAAGAAAAGGCAGGGTAGTGACATACTGACTGATCGCAGAAGTATGAACTGTCAGATGATGATGCATCTCCATCATCTGCAATCTACAGGCAGATTTATGTCTAGGCCTGATGTCCACCTTCCCTCTTGTCCCCCACAAGCCCTGCCAGCCACAAATCCACTGCAGCAGCCCAGTGCAAGAGCATGGAGAGACCACACAGGTACTGCACCGTGTTACTCGGCACTCTTCAGAGACAGAAAGAGAAATGGGATATGAATTCTCTCATTTGAGCTAAAACTGAAACCAAGGCTTCATTCCCTTGGCAAGTCCCACTTCTGTAAGCCTACTGCCCACAGAGGGTGAGGAGGGAAAAGTGTCTGAAATGCATCTTTATAGGCCTCAGGCATCTGCTGTCAGGCAAGGACTGTGACCTGTTCATAGCAGCGTGACCTGAAGAGGTGATCAGCCCATCCATCCTCTGTTTTGCTGCATTTGGCCTTTCACATTATCTTGGATGCTGCATGACATGAATGTACAGAAGCAGGGTCAGTGCTGAACAGTGACTGAAGCAATACACCCTCCCAGCATCTACCTCACTGGGACTGTGAGATGGGCATCCAATTAATCAACAGGAATCATTGAGTCCAGGAAGAACTACCACTTCAAGCTTAATTCTAACAATGACAGACCTAAGCTGGCAGTATACACACATATTCAGAGGACTCTCTCTGCCATATGCTCCACAGTACCTGTAATATCCAATTTATACCAGTCTACAGAATAACCTCCTCATTACCACGGGTAACAGAGATTGATGGTATTGTTCAAAGGACATCAAAAAGGTTTTGAACTTACTAAGAAGATGAAAAGAATAAGCATGGCAGAATTTGAAACACCTGATGTTGGGATATTACATATTTCTAAAGTACTACATAGTTTTCCTTACCAAATGTAGGGGACCTTATTTATTCCTGGTTTACAATGTACCAGAAGAAAAAAATACATCCTTTGCCATATATGATGATTTTTATTTCACTGATGAACTGATTGCTGAGTTGTAGTTTGAATACCTTTAAAAATAAAGTTTAAAAATAGTTTAAAAATAAATTTTAAAATCTATAATTTCTATTTTATCTGAAATGGAAAATATAGAGCTCATTTTTCATTTGCTAATCTAACTCTGTTGCTGTCACTGTACAGAAACTGCATGTGTTCAAAAAAAGAAGTGAGCATCCACTAAAAGTCTCTGCAAAGGAGATGCAAAAAGTGTTATTCAGATTGCTGTAAACTACTGAGATTGCTTTTCAAGAGGAAAATTCTTGTTCAAGGCTTTGCTTTCAACCACAGTTTTTGCAAAGGAATGAGATTCCTCTGTAGCTAAAGAGAATCCTGGCCCTTCTATCCAAAAATGTGTGCTCAGGGGTGACATCTCCAGACAGAAAGACACATAAAACCCAAATGATCATACTTCAGGCTATCTTAGAAAGACCCACCAACCACTATTCACAGGGATTCACACCTGATAGTGTGGTTTGGTAATAAAATGGACCTCTATGAAAGTTTGCCAGGCATTTTGAATGCATATTGAGCAAAGAGCGAAAAGAAAGCTCCCACCTAAGTAACTCCAGTGCATGTAAAACTTACATGGATTTTTTTTTTCTCTTTTGTCTGGATGTAGAGTGGAGGGAAAAAAACAGATTTGTCAAACTTGGGACATTTTTCAGAAATCTTTTATTTCAAAAAACCAGTTCTTTACCTTAGGATACACTATATGTTCTTGTGGCCCTCCTGAACATTCCCTCCTGAATGGCCAGTGGAAACTTAAATACTACGAGTTCCGTGGAGTCTCACATCCAAGTCCCTGCGCTATCAGACCATCACTAACTGAACTCTTTGAACATCTAATATGTAGTTATTAATTGAAAACTAAACAGGACTGACAAGAAAGATTTGAATTTCCATGTGATAAGAACAGAGATACTTCAGAGGCACGTTCCTCTGTGGAAATATTATTCTAATTATCTCGTAGTGAGGTGGAAAACACAGACCAATTTTTAAATGTGCGTTTTATTCCATTTCACCACCAGAGATATAGAAGATTATTAGAACAGGCCAGATTTTTAACCAGACAAACAGTAGCCAACTTTACTGATGAGATGCCAGTCTTAGGTAGGGGGATTTTTACTCACTTTTGAAATATACTATTTACTTTGACAGTCAGTTTTAGATGTCACTCAAAATCCTAGATTGGGAGTGGTAGTGGAATTTTAATTAATTTCTGAGGTATGTCACAGCTACCCTTATCAGAGAAAATGAAAGTCAGATTCTTTGTTTAGAAACAGAGGTCTGCTTAACTTTAGGTTTTAGAAGGCAGACTAAGTTTCACTGACACCATTTAGTCTGGTTTTAAACCATAATAGGGCTTCACTGAAACCATTTTACCATCATAACCTTACATTGTAATGGCTTCATAATGGCACTGTCAAAAAGGTCCTTATAGACTTGCTCTGAAATAGTTTTCCCATAATAACTTCGTATCTCTGACTTCATTGTAATGATTTCATCGTGAGGTCATGGACTAGCAATGAATCCCTTTTGCCATTGAAATCTTAGAGTTCCTCATTACAGCCTCAGTCACCACAGCATTGTCATGGGGCTCCACTGGATAACAATGGAACTGTTTCCTTATGATACATTAGGCTCAAATAATATTACCACCCTAATGATATAGTCAGGGGTTAGGAAAGAGTGAGCCACCCCCTGGCTCTTTTCAGTGTTTCAGTTTGGTGTTTGATGCCGGGGGCTGAAGGTGTGTGGTTTGGCTTCTGAACTGCCACCCCTTCTCGTAACTGTCAAAGGTGACTACGCACCCTGCAAGAATAGCCAATTCTAAAAGAACAAAACCAGTAAAAGAGCCTTTTCCTGCTTCTGGGCCCCAATTCAGCAAACACTTAAGTTCATTCCTCTTTAGCAACAGGTCTAAGTATGTGATTAATTTCAAACCTAGATTCAAATCTCTTCAACTCTAGCATGATCTAAATACATGGGCAGGTGCTTTCTTGTGTCAAGTCAGACTTGTGAACATTGTCTGCAGCACTGAGCTCATGTTCTCACATGCTCAACCTAGCTGCTGCAAGAAAAATCCTGAAAAGTGATGCAGGTTCTGAGCTCCTGGAAGGGTCAGTGGAACTATCAAGCCCTACAGATGTGGATTTACAGGGAGTGCCCTGCGACAGCCTCAGCTCTCCCACCAAATCCACAACTCTCCAATCCCACAATGCTCCACTTCTACAGAAACTTGCACCTACTCTGTTTATTCAGCTTTCTTTAGCAGAATGAATGGTCCTGATAAAACTTCTTTAATCAAGCTGACCTAATGAAGCAGACTAGTACCCCTAGCCTCTCACCGCACACTATCTTCTGCCAGACTCCTGAAATCCTTGCTGTCATTTTCCCTTCCTTGTGGACTTGGAAAAGTATGTTCTCAACAGACTTGCACTTTAGGCTACTGAAACCTTGAGTTACAATCGTTCTGCAATTGTCCCATCACAAGTTTCACACTGACTGATGTTCCTTGTGCTGTCACTGCGGTTGCTCTAAAATCCTCCTACTGTCACATCACTTGCTGACGCCAACTATCCTTAAAAGATTATAAAAACCAATTCCCAAGTCAAAGCACAAGCTACCTGTGTTATTTGCTACCTGTTAGAATATGAATGGAACCGAGGGGTGCTGCTGCATGTGAGACCTCCTTAGAGCTAAGAAGGAAAATTGGAACAATGTAATTGTCTTAACATCCCAGCTTCTCTGAACCAGATGACAGGGAACTTGGGCAATGAAGGCAAGCATGGGCTCAGCCATTCTTGCCATTGCCTCTTTCAGTTTGGTACATATGGTATTATTAATGGAACCTCTAGTGGTAAATTGTTGTGGGTTGGAACTGAGTTGATTGACGTGTGTTTTGGCCAATTGCGCTTTTCCGAATGTGCATGTTCAAGCCTTGTGGAAGTGAGAGAAGGGGGAGTTGTCTCAGCTCTCCCACGGGGCAGCGGGGGAGGAACGGGCCCCGGGCTCCGTCTCCTGCAGCGGGCCCGGGCCTTCCCCTCTCCCGGCGCCGGGGCACGGACCCCGGANCTTTTCTCCAACATAAGCCCGAGAAACAGCAACTTTGCAACGTGACGACATCAAGGTCAGAGAGAAACCAATGTACCAGAAGAAAACATTGGTTTTCTTCTAAGAAAGTAAGTTATGAGACGGAGCTCAAGATGGCGACGGGAGAAAGGAGGGCGGTGCCACATCTTTCGCGCGCAGCTTAAAAATATCTTTTGCAGGCCGTGGTAAAGCTGTAATATGACAAACTGTTTTTCTCTTTAATCCATTTAAAGACATGGGGGGATAAGAATTCCGTGTGCAGCCTGCGGGAAAAGAAAAGGTGGCCACACCAGGTCACCCAGGAGCTGTGAGAGACTGCAAGAGGCTTTCAGAGATTTTGTGAAGAAGAGAGAGCTGTTGTTTTCAGGCTGGAATGTTTTATCCTTAAATGACAGATGCCCCATGTGTGGCCCATGAATGTTGTGTGAAGGAGACTTCAGAATTTTCATGGGAGAGGTGTTTTGCACAGCAGCAGATTTCTGGGCAGGTCTGTCTGCTAGTGCCAGTTTGGAAGCCATGTTTAAGCAGAAGAAAAAACTCATTTTTCCTCAAAATACTAGAGACACTTTTAAAACCTGCATTGCTGACCAAAATCTCATGTTGTGTCATCCTTTGTGCAAGTTTGGTAGATGGAGAGGAGTGCTGGAAGAGAGGGGAGTGTGTTTTATTGCCTTAATTTCTATAATTTCTTTTTATCTTTAGTTCTGTTAGTAATAAAACTTTCTTTATACTGTACTTACCCAAGTGCGTGCCTGTTTTGCCTCGCAGATTATTTTTTTGTTTCCCTCAATATCATTGATTTCCCCTTATGCAAAATAACAGATTTCGTGGGGGCTTGGCATGTAGCCAGCTCAAACCACAACATAAATATAGGCTAGATGTTTTTTCTTTTATTGTTGCAGCTATCTCAAATGTTATTTTTCTAGGTTTATGCATGGATATTCAAATATGGCCAGAATAACTCTGTAAACCCGTGGATGCCTTTACAACTTGCATCCACCAAGAAAGTGATAGTCTGTAAAAAAACAGGTGAAGAGTGAACTCCTAAAGTTAGTTGCAAGCTGAAAAATAAAAGAAGACTCAGATCAACTTTAACGGAGTATTTTTCAATTATTTAACCAGGGCAGGAAGAAAATGTTGTTTCTTTCAACACAAAATATCCTTTTGAAATCAAAATAAATTTCTTTGTTTTCAGACACCTGCTAAACAATTCCAAAATTTATTGAGGGACAACCTTTAAAAACCCTGTGTTCATATCCTCCATTTACTTACCCAATGGCTTAGCAGCCACTGGATGAGAAAGACTTGTTTTGGTACCTTCCACCACCTCTAAAGAAAATGTTGTCTACTCAGTTTCACTAAATCCACTCAGGTTTTCCCCACTTCAGTGCCAATTGTTTTTCCATTTTTGTTTACTTCAAACTTTTTCCCAAAACATTTCTAAAAAAAGGATGGAATGGATATCTTACCAAATACCCTTATTGTCCCTTTTGCAAGCTGCAAATTACCTGGAAAAAAACATAAATTCATTTACCAAAG
The DNA here is from genome assembly GCA_013398015.1 of Oreocharis arfaki. Lineage (NCBI taxonomy): Eukaryota > Metazoa > Chordata > Aves > Passeriformes > Paramythiidae > Oreocharis > Oreocharis arfaki. The sequence goes on along the minus strand of VZRR01010329.1, from coordinate 522,315 downwards.
ACAGTGAGTCACACGTCTCTTCCAGAATAAAAGAAGCAAGAAAACTAATATTTCTCGTATGGTTTACCATGATCTACTGGCCCAATAAATTGCCTATAAAACCATAAAATAAACAAAGTCTCTTTTCATGAGCTCTAGTCAATTAATCTGAAAATAATCCCTTAAAGATTTGGTTTAGAGCTGAGCACCTTCTTCCAAAAAACATTAAAACTGATGCAGACAAATGACTTTCAGTTACAAAGGTGTAGCTGCACCTTTTTAATTGACCATAGAGTCTTTCTATTAATTCTATCATCAACAAACTTAACTCTACCCTCATCTTCAATAACAATAGCCAATATTAAATTCTCATCATCACCATGTGAAAATGGTCTTCCTGGGCCAGCCAACTTCCTAGCCAACTTCCTGGGCCAACTTTACTTAATATACGTTCTTATCAAACCCTCTCACATTTGGCTGCATAGCTTTAAATACATATAGTTTGAATCTTTCCCAGTATAATTTAGAGTGCACAGCACATGTATACAAGTCAAAATGGCTATTACAGAAAATGCTAAGAGAAACCCCTAAAGATTTGGATAAATGAAGTCTGAAGTCCAAAATCTTTCTAAGTGAAATGGACTCTCCCTTTTAACTGTATGCTGCTGTATTGACTCAAGTGTTAGCATTCTTCACCTCTGCCACTTTATGCTTCAAAATATTTTTAAAGAACAACAAGAATATAGCCCCAGCTGAAAAAAGGCTTAGAAAACTATGGGTCAAAATAATGCAAGATGCCCAAAATCTGGAAGAGGTAAAATGTATTCAAAAAGGGGGACTACAAATCCTGTAATACTTGCAAATGTAGAGAGAATATAAAGCACTCCTAGACGGCCACATCACCCCAAGATTACTACACAAATGACCTTACAAATAAAGGATGTGTAGTGAGACTTCCTACCTGCCTTTTCTACACACTCTGTGGTATTAGGAAAATTGCTGGGGGGAGCAGTGGGACAGAGAGGAGAAAAGACCTGTAGGCCAGAGTATGGGAACAACTAGATAAAGAAGAGTTAGATAAGCAAGACATGTATAAGCAAGCTGCATTTTTGCTGCAGGTTTAGGAAATTCCAGTGCCTTCCTTGGAGTGTCTGCAGGGAGTATTATTGTGTGTAATTTTGCTTGAGTGTTTGCTATCTCTGAGCAAAGCAGGCAAGACTTATGAGCATCTCCAGGTCACTAATTTCTCAACCAGCAGAAGCTGCCACTGGGAAGTGCCCTTTGATACCACAAAGCACAGCTCTGAAAAAGCACATTCCTGAAACAGAAAATACTGGAGATTGTGTGAGTAGCTGACATTATAGTCCTGGAGGAATGATAAACCAAAGCTCTGCTTCAATTTGAGCTAAGCTACCAGTGAATCCAATATAAAGAATCCAATATAAACGGGCATATCAAATATGCTTTAGCAGCCTAGAAGCACACTTCTCAGATTTTCTGGGACAGAATATATCTTAAATCATGTAGTGCTTAAAAAAAATCTCAACTAAATAGACTTTCTAGAGGCTTATATTGCAGGTTAGATTTGTTTGGTTTGTTTTGGTTTTTTACTTGCATTTTGTGGTGTTTTTTAAACATAGAGCAAAGAAAGAACTGTTTTCTTAAATATAAAACCAAATATATTTTGTGCTCTTTCTCCCTTCTGCCCATGTATGCGTACTTCAACACACTAAGTTTAGTCCTATGCTGTAAAATTAAATGGAGTCAAAAATCATACCATAATGAATTAGAAGCACATTTATGCACATACATGCACAGTCACCTGTAATTCTGCACCTTTTACCAAGAAAAGTATCACAGTGAGAAACAGACACTGCAAACCAAACCCTCCATGTCTCCCTTAAAGCTTAAATAATGAATTTACTTGAAAAAATTCACATCTAAGCAGCTCCAGCTCTAGTAGCTTCTTCCTTTCCATGATGCTTAACCTTTTTTCCCTTTTTTCACCACTCATTTCAGCACCCACTGGGGTGAGATGTAGTGGACATGAGCAGAGGTTGCAAGGACAAAGTATGCTGTGTATGAGATAATAAAAATATGTTGTCTCTTATCTTTGCCACCCCAACCAATCCTTAAGCTTCCCTTCAAAGACACTCAGTGACTACCTCTGCTCTGCTTGAAAAGATGGCTCAATGCATCCCTGCTGGGTGGCCAGACATGGTGCTATCTCACACATCTGAGAAGAAGCAATTTGAGGCATACACGCATTTCTCCTATTTCAGGAATCAGAAAAAAAGCTGGAGGGAAAAAAGAAGGGAAAAATCTAGTCAGGCTGAAATTGCAGATCAGATCCCTTACCTTTACTATGTACACCACTGAGAATGCAAATTGTTGCTAGTGAAAGAGTGATTACCAAAAAAAACCCACCCCACCATAATATCTCAAGACTAAATATACATATTAGACAGAATTGCCAAATCTCCAGTGACATGTACCCTTTGCAATTTCTGTGAATTCCTGGAAGGTAAGTGTTAATTACAGTATGTGGACAAAAACTAATGACTTGTTTTGGAGTTAATGTCCCATTCAAAAAGGATTACTGTTGTTATCAACCACATCAGGCAATTAATGGCATCCATAATGCTTAAAAATTAACAGTGGCAGCATAGCTGAGTGACTGTTTTGAAAAACTGGTCATTCCTTGGAGATTAATGAGCAATTTTCTGTCAGAGAGCAGGATGCACTCTGGTAGAAAACTGACAAAAGAGGCACCATCCTCAGGGGATTACTTTTAACAATCCATTTTGCTGTGCATATTTAAAAGGAAATTTGGTAGATATCACTGCCATTCCAGAAGTATATTCTCATTTATTTTTCCCCTTAAACATTATAAGCCAGTATATGACAAGTCACACTGAACTGGATATCTAGAATCTAAAATGAATAATTACAGGGGAAGAACCAACAAGGTGTAAAACACTGCATAAGGATTTTTCCCAATTGCTTTCATTTAGGTTTGTTAGACAAATAAGTATCAGCATTGTAGGCAATTAGATTTCACTTAAATCAGTCACAATCAATTAATGTGAACTGTTTCACTATTTTTGCTTAAGTGTGTCTAAACAGGTACTCTGTTTTAGAGTTAAAAGTTACAGAAGAGTGTGATTAAATAAATTTAATTAGAATATAATGAGTGTGATTCTTACTAGAAAGCTGAAATGTGGTTTTTAAACATATACCCATATATTCTTTTGTAAAGAATTACCCTACTTTAAAATTTCGTGGGTTTTTTGTTTGGTTGGTTGGTTGGTTTGTTTGTTTTTTTTTAACCAAAAGTTAGCCAAGATTCTATTTTGTTTCTCCATTTATCAATCTGGCCATTATACCCACACAGACTATGACTAATCAGGTGTGTAGTACCCAATATAAACTTAGCCCAAGGTAGAGACCGGGCCAGCAGCTCCCAGCTATCCCAGCCCACAGTGACATTTCACAGGAAAAAACTGGCTGTGACCCACAGTTTGTGGGCTTGCAGTTCAGGTCCAGGTCTGAGTTTCTTTTTTTTCCCTGAGGGTTGCTGATGCTCCTACCTTACTTCTCTCACAGACCCTAAGCGAGTTCATCATTTATAGCTCTCCAGTCCACTTCTAATAAAATTATACATCATCACCAAGGGCATCCTCTCTGGGCCTGGAAGAGACTAGCATACATAATCAGTTTACAGGAGGAGGGAAAAAAGTTTCAGATTGAAAATGTTGCAAATTGATTTATTTTTCATGGAAGTCTTCAGAAACTAAGCTCTTCTTCCAGCAGCTAGAGAATTGTTACAGCTCTTTATGATGTACCCCTGAACAGATCTCATCATGCCAGTGAGCCCAGATGACAGGGAAACAGTAAAACTTGCTTCTAGGGAAAGGGAAGCAAAGGTGGAAAAGGTGAAACAAAGAAATCAGGAGCCATTGATTCCCTCAGAGAAAAATCTGCAATGATGTAGGCTTTCCTGAGAATCATCAGGCACGTGGAAAAAAAAAAAGGAAAGCATAAGGGAACTAGGAAAGTTTTAACACAGATATCCAGGGCCACCTGGGTAAATTACTTTCCTTTTCAAGGACCTTTCTGAAAACAAGCAGGTTTTCTGTCTCATTTGGGACTTACACATTGCAGTTCCTAAAAGTAACCCAGTGCAGGGTCCCCAACAGTGTGTTTCTGAACACTCTCCCTCCACCCTCATCTTGGCTGCCATGGCTTTAGCTGCAAAGCTTGGCAGTGGTCCACAGCTTTGTCCCAGCGTTCTGGCGGCTGCTCTCCCAGCATATGGTCTATTCATTTTTTCCCCAGCTGTTACTCAGCCAGGGAGACCATGCTCTCTCCCAGCTACAGACCTTTGTTCAGAAACAGGGAATCAATTTTCTCCTTATTAAAGGGGCACGAGGAGCAGAGGGGAAGTGAGCAGGTATTCACATGAACCTCACGCATCCTAAGCCAAGTGCTGATACACCGGCTTGCTCTCACTGAATAGGCAGCAAAGCCTTCGGAGGGCAATTCAGACTCTTTGGTGTGGAGTACTGTTTAGGAGTATGTGGCAACCAACCTCCTTACCTCCCTACTATTTTTCCAACTCATTTATCCTTCACATTCTTCCTGGAGGCTCAGGGACTCTTCTGGAGTTTACATTCCTTATGGATTAAATTGCATGGTGCCTATGCCAAAATGAATGCTCCTGGTAGGATTTAAAGGGACCTTCTGTGTCTTTCAGTAGTGGGCAAGGTCAAATGAACAGAAATAAAGAATTGACTCACCTCTCCTTGAATTGTAGGGGTGTGATTTGACTAAGCAGTTAAGGTAAAGCCATGTAGAAATAGTGCTGCAAACTTACTTAAGAATTGCTTTAAGTGCTCTGCAAATAAGGACTTAGAAGCTAAAACATGTAAGACCATTTGACATGTGGAAAAGGTACATTGAAAGGTTGTCACTGGCCCACACCTCAGAAAGCCAATGACATATAACTACAAGGAAGAAAAGATGGGGTGTGAGTTGAAGAACAGGGAGAAAAGGTTGGTGCAGCAGGGAAATCAGATCAGCTCTGTAGTAAAGGTGATTTTTACAGACTCCCATCAAGAACTCAGTTATCTACATTTAAGAGAGATATTTTGTGGCTTGCTCACTTGGCAGCTTGCCATCAAATGACCAAGAGTAGTTGCTATTGGAGTTATTGGAACTTTCTTTCAACCAAGAAACTTACTGTTCACTTTCAGTTCCTTCTGAATAAAATAAACAAAATATTATCAAGCACGAATTGCCAAAAAAAAAAAAAGGAAAATTTTCACATGACTAGGGTGCTGAACTAGGGAAGAGAAATTGCAAGCAACAGAACTCTCAGCCACAAAGCCAGAAAACAGAAGGATCTAAAGTACAAAAAACATCAAGAGACATTTTCGGTTATCACAGTTTCCATGATTTTTTAATTGTCTGGGATGGTGTTGTGAGCATAACAGCATAAGAGTCTGCTCAGATAATGGATTTATGAACAGAAGAATGCAAAGGAAATGGATCACAAGCTTCACAACGAATTCAGATGTAGCTGGAATAAACTCGTACTTGCAAGTACCTAAATTTTTCACATGTGTAAATCTGTCTTGTACATGGCAGAGGTTGTATGGAACTCAAAGGGAAAGCCCCTAATATCTTCCTGAAATTCCATCTGAGGTGACCCAGCATCACAATAGTTTTTCTAGCAATTCCTATATTGATTACTACCTTGGAAATATTCCCACTCCTGCTGCTCTTGCTTCAGTAACAGTCACAGTCACAAAGACAGTGGCAGTCATTTACTGGTTTTTGACTCCAACTCTGCTGCTTCTTTCTCCCATAGGTTCATCTCCAGTAGTTCCTCTGTATCCTGCTCAGCATAACTTCCAGGTCATCAGGTCATGTTGAGTCTGCTTCTTTTTCCTTCCTCCTTCTGCTGTGGGATTCACCAATGCTGACCTCAGACCTTCATCTGAAAGAGAGAGCGACTTCAAAGTTTGTGGATGAGGGTTCATGGAACACTAAGGAAAGACTGCAAACTCTTGGTGGATGGTCAGTTGCCAGACTTGCCTTCCATTGCTGTGGTTTTCAGAATTTACACCAACCACTGTTTCTTTTGTCCTGAACTAAACTGAAGCCCCTTTAGCATTCACATATATTTGTGTGCTCTCACTAAATACTTGGATTAGCATAACACTCAGCTTTGATTTGAGAGTGCACAGAGATAAAACAAGAATATCAGGATAAGAGAGCAGGACACTGAAGGTGAAGTAACAGTGAATAAAACAGTAACTGTAGACTTGAGTGCATGCACTGAAAGGATACTTAGTTCTAATTTTCATTATTATAAGACAGCAAGACCACAAGAGCAGTGACCAGCAGAAAGTCAGTGGGTAGGGAAGAAATCTTCTCCTTGGAGTGGCAGATTAATTTGTACTTCAAGAACCATGCCAGGGTCATGATTCAATAGATATGGGGTTGCTAATAAAGAGCATGCTGGCCTTTTTGGAGGTGTCTTGTATCCCATAGTAGAATGCACAGTGACAAGTATTGCCCAGGTCCCTACTTTGTGAATCAGGAATCATGGCCTCCTGTACAAGATGGTCCAGAGGACAGCTCAAAACATTTTGATGTGAAATACTCTGTGGGACTAAATGCGATCAATTACTTTAATCAAAAATCTTGTCTTCCCCCCTGTCCTCCTTGTCACTCTTTTTTTTTCTTCCCTCCTCTGCCTCATTTGCTGCTTATCTCCTTCTGGATTTTCTACTTGAGAGCTCAGGCTTCCAACTCAGCTTTCTAAATTAGATGGCATAGATAAGATACTTCAAGATGTGCTTATGTGTGCCTAGCATTCAGACCAATTTTGTCTTTCCTTCAAAGGTGGAAATATTCATTCACATCCTCTTCCTATGAATGTTACCAAGACTGACTTAACAGTGCCCTGGTCAGCAATCACCAACCTCAAACAGTTTTTTTCTTTTTACATTTCCAGGCTGAGACAGATTCTACTGGTCAGATATGAGACAGAGCATCTGAAATGAGGATTTAAATGGTAACCATACCCAAACACATATGCATGCAGTCTCTGGTGCAGGAGGAAGGAAAAAGGTGAGAAATTCTCAGATATAAAATAGAATTGGGGAAACAAAATGAGCTTCCCTCACATGTTCACTGCAAAGTAGAGAGGCTAGAACTGTTCTTAAAGCACAGCAGAGACTTTATCCTGTAGCTGCATCTGGGCAAATGTGTCAATTTTCATTAGACAGGCAGGCAAGGATTTAAGGGGATGTGAATACCAGGGTGGGATTCTGGGTAAACCTCAGATAAGAATGTGGATTTCACCTAATATGAAGGCATATCCATAGGCACCACTGGTATTTCTCCCCTCCTGTACTTTAGTATGGCTCCATTCCTTTTCAAACACAATTAAATCTACCTACCTACTAGTGGACCAGGACTGTGGAAGTTTCACTGAAATTAGTCAAGACTCCAGTAATTCCACTAGTCTTAGTTGATCTTTCTGCAGGAGCAGGTGTTTGTTAGCAAGAGAAGGGATTTCATAATCTGAACTCTACTTACTGAAAATCAATCTGCTGCCAAGATTATTAGAATCCCTGCACTGGGGATACAGCACACCGGACCCTAGAAAATCTATATCGGTTACAGAAACTACAAATATACAGGTTCACAGGATTTATGTGAACCAACACAGGGGTTCCTTTGGCCACTTTCAGACCAGACCATTGCATTAGATAGCAATGCAAAACTTTCAAACTTGTGTATCTACAATTTGGGGGGTATATTTCCCAACTTCTCCTTTGTAAGCTAATCAATGAAATCTATTCACACATCTCTAACTGTCTCCTTGTACTATCCAGAAATCCCAAAAGAAAATATAGACAAATCACGTGGAATTCTGCTCCATGTCCAGAGGAATCCACCACATCTGTGAATCCCACAGTTCTACTGAAGTATTAAATGTCTGGTGCGAATGCACATTCAAGCAACATTGGCTTGTTTTCATTCTCTATTTACAAATGCAGTTTGCCATGGCCAATGTATTTTCTGAGGCTCACTGCTAGAGATATGCTAGATTGGGAATCTCTGACATACACCCTTGTTTTACTGTGCACCATAAAACATGCTACTAAATCAGTTCCCTCCCCCAACCACTCCAACCCAGTCCCTTGGGCTTTAACCCTACTCATGGACAGCCACCTTGCTCATGCTCCTCTGGGGAGACTTCACTTAAGAGATTGCTTCTTGGTTTTATCAGAATGAGTATAAATATGGGATATCTCAACCCAGCAGCCTAGCTCTTCCTTAAAGTACTGAATTATTTCTGTTGCTCACTGTATCAGCAGACTGAGATAGCAGCCCTGAGAAAATTAGTCCATCTCGGTATGACTCATTTCCATGAACTCTTGGTTCCTTGTATTTTGAATTAAACTAAAACACACTGATTGATACTGGCATACTGGAAAAAATCAATATTTGACCCAAATACCTTTAACAGTAACATGTTCAAGTGTTACAGTGATTTCCTCTGGAGAGCACAGATTAGATTTTATATTCATTCAGTCCAGAAATGACAATATTAATGGAATATAAGTGTTAAGAGTTGAACCCACAAATGAGAAATGGTAGATGAGAAATAAAATGTGTCCTTGTTTTCAATCAGACATTAGGGTCTGAGAGTACATAACCACAAATCAACAAGCATGGAGGTCAGTGCAGCTAACAAGCACTAACTGGTTTTCCAAGTCAACCAGGAGAAGATGCAGAAGTACTTCTTGGGCTAAAGAACCCTCTCTAATTGCCACATCATGCTGACAACACAAAAGGAAATCACATCACAAGACAGGGAGGGTGGAAGTACAGAGGACCACCAATGTGAAAAAGAGACAGAAACATATCCATCCTTCAGTAAAGCTCTAAAAAATTTCTCCACCCCCTTTGCCTTGCTTTTCATGCTGTGTTATTTTGTCTTTGTCAGCAGTTGTCCTCTTTTTCCTGGTGTCTTTCTTATTTCTTCTCTCCTTCCCCCTTCTTTTTTTTTTGTCACTGCCAAAGCACACAGCATAACAAATTCCACATATGTGAATCTGGAGTTTGAATACATTATTCTTCTATTTTTCTGCATTTTCAAAATAGGGGTTTGAGTTTGGAACTTGGTGTTTTGAGTGTTGAGCCCAAATGGAAAGTGCTCACATAGCATTTGGTATATCCTCTTCAAGGAGACCTGGAACGCCTGCCATGAGTGTAGCTCAGCGTTCTCGTGTGCTGCTATTCTGAATGAAAGAGAGCACAGAAGACCTGTATGCATGTTTGAAACTTTATGGTAGCAAAAAAGTGTAAAAATCTCTGTGGTTCTAATGCAATAATATTGCAAGTACAACTTGCATGGTTTTTGTGCAAAGACAACTTTTTGGATATTCCCATAGTGCTCTTGTATTTGCAGTGACAGACAGTATAATTGCCTCTTTAGGAGTTTCTCAGCAAAAACATATCAATAGCACCAGTCTGGCTCAAAAGTACAAGGTCATTCAAATCCTTTCCAAATATATTCTTCACCAAGGGCAACCACCACTACTAGAAGCAACCCCTTAGGTTGCTAAAACAGCAGTTCATCCCTTATGGTATGTCAGAGCCACAGACATTTGAGAATGAAAAAAAAGCCCAAAAAGACAGTCTTGTATTTACTTGCATGAAAATCACAACTCTTTCCTTTATGCTTCTGAAATAAATGTTTCAATCCAATTAAAGGAATTGCATTTAGTATCTGCATATTTATCAGCTGCTGTCTGTTGTCCTAGCATATAAGGGTAGAAGATAGAACATGCTTTTATATCCATATCAAATAACATGAGAACATGCCATGAGTGTAGCTTAGCATAAACTTCTTAAAATGAGTTAAACTAGGCACGAATCTCTTTGAACACCCTAAATGAACACTTGCCAAAATGGAAAAGGTGGTGTGTTTTCACTGACAAGAAAGGGGTTTTACAAAAAAATGATTCAATTTTATAACTTACATTATTAGAGTAAACAAAGGGAAAGACAAGATATTGAAATTCCTCTCAGTTTGTGGACTTTTTTATTTAGGGAAGTGTATTGAAAATATTAAATTCAACAAGACAGGTATGATCTTTTTAGTCTACTGTATTTCGTATCTCAAAATATGAGCACATGAAATAAAGATATGATCAAGCCTGATACATGACGTCTAAGGCAGAGCTTGTGTGGGATGACACCTAGGTTTTCTTTTCAATACTGAGGACAGATCAGTTAAAGAAAGACAAGGGCAGCCTAATATAACCAAGTTAGAAGTCAGAAGCATTGTTCTACTATTAACAGCTACCAGTGAAGCCCACTGAAAATCATGTCCTGTCAGCCCCAGACATGTGGCAAGAGTCTGTTACTGCCATCTGCATGCTGTTTCCTGACTGTGACACTGCTCATATTGCCTGTTTTGGATAAAACAATTCCACACAAACTGTGCTTTTTACAGACCTTTGAAGAACCCCACATGATATTAAATTGTTACATTATAAAGAATTATAAAGAATTTCATATTATGAAAAATTTAGCACTTTTCTTCCCACCAATGGCACCTCCTCTATCAATTCAGAGGGCTCTGGGGTGAATCAGATTCCTACTCACATCATTCACAGCAGAACATAAAATCTGTGTAATGAGTGTGAAAAGGGGGTTTAAAGAAAGAAAAATAATTTTGCATGCATTACATTGAAGAGCTAATGGGTAAGTTTTACCCTTACTTCTATGGAGTTTTTGTGTTACATTGTCAATGTACAATTACAGAGGTCTCTTAAATCAGACTTCTCCTAGATAATTTCATGCTCTTCATTTTATGGCCTCCACTCTTTATCTGTTTTAGAGATAAGGTAAGTACTTAGGGTTACTGCCAATAGCCCAGGGAATCTTTGCTACTAGAACACAAATTATGAAAACAAATGATGAAATTATACTATGAATGCAAATTATGAAAAAAAACCACCTCCTACCTTGTTTTAAGCAAGCTTGGGAATCAACAATAGTCCTTCTTTACTTTAGTTCTCCCGTCTGTTAAACAGGAAAATGACATCCTTTAACCCAGGAACACACTGAAATTATGTTAATGAGCATATAAGAAGCACTAGGACACTAGGCAAGACTACCATAGAAAGTTTTTCTACCCTGACATGGTCAGTATTTCTACATTCAGGATTAGGTTTGAATCTTATGAACAAAAGGTAGGGTCACACCTCAAACAAAGAAGACTAAAGTAAATATCAAATTACTACTTTTTTGTGGGTACCAACCATTCAGGGTGGTAAATTAGGCAGTGAATGTGACACAAATTATATGAGATCTTGTAATTACAGACACTTTTGCTTTACGTACAGTGCAAGGGGTAGTATTAAGATTGCAAAGACTTCTAGCATTTTCCATTATTTATGGTTTTGATTTTGCATCCCTAAAATTCTCCTAATGAAGTCTTGCAGAATGTGAAAGGTTTGTTTTATTCTACCTTTATAATTTATTTCTGAATCCAAGAGAATCAACTTTCTTCCACTGATGGGGATTGCAACCCTTCACAGAAAATCTTTATGCTCTTATGTCTCAAAGTTATTTGAGAATACTTTGATATTCTTTATCACATGCTCATCATGTTTTGGTCATGGAACCAAAACACCTTTGAATCAACAGGTATAAATAAACTCCATCATAACATGAATAATGCCAGCCAAATTGGGCTTCTGTAGTCTATTAAACAAGTAAAAGATACTAATGACAATAGAGGTACATCAGTGTAATTTTGGGGAAGTGAAACTCTGTATTTCCAAAAGCAATTCAGTGCTTCTCTTTGAAATAATTTTGCAGGGATTTTACAACTGAATAACTTGGAAAATTCATGGGTTTAAATTTTAGTTTTTATTTTGCATTTGATCTTTGAATGAGTAACTCAGACTGTTAGTCAGTAAGACCACGTTTGAGGGGTAACATAATGTTTTCTGTATCTGTGAGATCAACACATTTGGTCAAATCCCTTTTCATATAGGTCACCAATTTCCTTTCTGTTTAAAAAAAAATTCTGGAAGGCTAGAGGGGAGAGAAAAGCAAATTGTCTTGTAAGTAAATGCAAAACACTTTTAGAGGACAGAGGGAATTAATTGCCTACCCCATGTGGCAGTCAGGGTGTCTCTGAAAGGATGATATTTCATAGATTGACAAGAAATAAAAATAGTAACTGTTATAAAATTATCTACCATTACTCTTACTCGTTCTTTGCCAGGTTAATCCTTTCAACAAAAGTGGTCCAATACATTCAGAAATATTTTAAAATTCAAGTTTCTTCTGCATGTCTTTGCTATCTGTTACTGTTTGGTTATTTTAACCTTGACTCACATCAGTAGTTGGAGGGTCTTCCGTCTATTCTGTGAATCTTCTCCTCACAACATCCCAAGACAAAAAAAAAAAAATTCCATTTTATAGACCAGGCAACAAAATACATTGAGAAGACTAGAAGAGCAAAGGAGTTATGTGCCCTATCACTCCTGGAAAGTCATAGGCCAAAGTTTGGCATTAGGCTCCTAAATAATTCATGGAAAGAGCCTGGGACGCCACGCTGGGACTTGTTGGGCCAATGTCCTAGTCAGGAGTGACTTCAAGCTAGCTGATGCTGCAGAGTTTTGGTAAGCCTCAATGAAGGAATATCATTCTTTCTCTCTCTGACTGCATGTCATAGTTCCTTTACCTCCTCCTGGAATAAAATCAGCCTTTTCTCAAAAATTCACTTGGAAGACAATTCACTTGGAGGCAGCTTCTCCCTCCCTTAATCCAGTGTCAGTGGTTAAATCACTCCACTCACCTGTGAGAACATAGTTTCAGTTTGTTTCTCCAACTTTGAGGAACTTGCAATTCCCAGGTGAATCATTTTGCTACAGAGTTGCATACTGTAGTGATAGATGATGTTTGTAGCACTGTCTGTTGAAACTGCAACATTTTGCCAAAATACAGAAGGAAATAGCAAGCATGAGCATGGTGGTTAGGTCGTTGGGAGGAAAAGCTATGAACCATTTTCTGCTCCTCTGAATATTTAATACATGAGACTTAAACATTCATTGAATTTAGATAATATTTACTTAAGCCATTAGTCAATATTTTCCTCATTAAGGATGGCAGGATTTGACCCATTCCACAATCAATCCAATGGCACCAGGTAAATAACACAGTTTTAAACTCACGTTTTTAATACAGAAGGTTTCCTTAAGCAAATGGAATGAAATTTACAGATGCAGCACACACAATATTTAGATGTAATATTAGCTCCATCAGGAAGAAAAAATCCTGAAAGTTAACAAAAATTGATTGATGCTCCCCGACTTGAAGTGTCTGTAATTTTTTGCATGATAGCAATATGGAATGTGTTAACTCCATGAACACCAGTCTCCTTTACAACTGCTGTTGCTATTCTAACCACATTATCAACCTCACACATGTTTACCTCAGGGATATTTAGCCAGCCATAATTGACTTTTGCTCAAAAAGAAAGCTGCAGGCAAGGTTTAATCCTTTTGGGCTTGCCTTCTCAGTAAAAGAAACAAGAATCTAAGAGAATTGTAACTAGACCAAGTATAAAACCAGAGCATGGGGTGAACCTGTTCAGTCTTTTTCAATGTTATAGTTCTTAAAACTTTCACAATTAAGATTTCTGGAAAATAACAACATCTTTGCATGTAAGATGTTACAAATAAACAGAGAATTTAGCATCTCCACTTCCAATAACAGCATTTCTCTAATTGTTATTTAATCATGTCAGATTCCTTCACGGAGGTAGAATTTTAAAAAGCCTGTTGTACTAATATCACACTAAATTTCAGCTGATAAGGTTAATGCCAGGTAGCAGTGACTGCACATAAACTCTAGGTGAGATTAATCTTGCTTAATACGGTAGGTGATGTCATGGTTTAACCCCAGGTGTTGGCTCAGCAGCACACAGCTGCTCACTCTCTGCCCAGGAGGATGGGGGAGAGACTCAGAAGGGTAAAAGTGAGAAAAAGCTTGGGTTGGGATGAAGAGAGTTCAGTAGGTAAAGAAAAGCTGTGCATAAGAAAGCAAAGAAAAGCAAGAAATTCCTTCATAACTTCCCATGGGCAGGCAGGTGTTCAGCCTAGAAAGCAGGGCCCTATCACATGTAACAGTGACTTGGGAAGATCAATTCCATCACTCTGAGTGTCCTCCCCTTTCTTCTCCTTCCCCCAGCTCCGTATGCTGAAGATGACACCATATGGTGTGGGATATTCCTTGGGTCAGCTGGGGTCATCTGTCTCAGCTGTGTCCCCTCCCAACCCCTTGTGCACCCCCAGCCTCCTCTCTGGTGGGGTGGGGTGAGAAGCAGAAAAGCTCCAGGGTATGTGTAAGTGCTGCTCATCAGTAACAAAATCATCCCTAAATTATCAACACTGTTTTAGTCACAAAGCCAAAACACAGCCACATACCAGCTACTATGGAGAAAACTAATTCTGCCTCAGTCAAAACCAGCACAGGTGACTAAGACTGGTGCTCAGTAGATCCTTTAACCAGGGAAAGAAAGCAGGCCTGCACTGCTTTTACTCACATGCCCTATTCCCAGTCTTGCACAGATTTGTCTCTTGTGCTGATACATTTGTACAAATGTATGGTAAATTGCTCAGGGAGCTGATCTGGCTGAAAACCAGCCATTTTCACCCAAGCTTGGTTTTAGCTCAGATCCACTCACCACATGGTGCATCTGACACTTCGTGATGAGCACATGAGGAGGGGGGAAGACTCCAATACTGTTTCTCCTGGCAGCAGGGCCAACTTAAACTGATAATTCATCTTTGACTTCAAATAGTTGGAAAGAAGCATATTCTAGGGTTGCATCTTTTCTTTGCTGACAACAAAAGAAGCTCAGAAAACCAGCTTGAGCTTAAATTTCTAATTGCAGATAGCTGAAGTGAGAGAGATCTCATCCACGAGCAAAGCAGTCCATACTATGATAAAAATTCAAAACAAACTATTATTTAGGGTTTTAACTCTCTGTGTCAGGTCAATCATCTCAAGTGTAGGTAAAGGCAATCAGTGCTAGGGTACGCAATAGATGAGAAGGTAGGACACTCGGGATGAAACTGTTGCTTCATAAAATGAACAGCAAACATTTTGTTAATGTAGAGCAAATGAGAATTGTATCCTACAGTCCTATGTTTTAATCTGTTTTTATCCACTGCTTAGCTCTTAACAAATCAATTAATATATCTCTCCTTTCTCTATCTGTAAAATGGTCATTGATGGGACTGTATTTGTAAAATGCTTTCTAATAGTATGTATGAAGGAATTATCTAGATGTTAAGTACATTATTATCTACTGTCAAGTCATCTGCTCTACTAGCAGAGCAATTACAGAAAATGCTCTATATATTTATATGCAGATAAATCTAGATTTAAGTGAAAAGATTGAAGGGGGAAAATGAGTGATTTCCCTAATTCATTCTTTCATATATGAAATTTTGTATAAAAGCTTTTGCAAACTGTTCTCTGACCTATGTCACAAATCCTATTCCCTGCAGGAAAAAGAAAAAATACCGACTGCTTAACTCTTAACTTCCATCACTAGTCAAGTGACTGTGGTCCAATGAATGTGTATGTGGAATGTGTACATGAAATGTGTGTGTGGAAACAAGAAGCAGGTTTTAACCAGAGAATGATATTCTACACTCAAAATGATAGAAAGAAGTTTAATTTTCTAAACATAGCAATCTGGGGTGTTCCTAGCAGATACAATAATTTTAAGCATATGTGTGTGTAGGGGAGGTGTTGTAATGAGTCAGGTGTGATATTATTGTTTTAATCAAAAAGCAGCAATCATGGTATGAAAACCTGTAAAGATATTATAGATATCTATAGATGGATATAGATATCAATAGATGTAGATACCTGTATATAGATATCTATATATGGATATAGATATCTATAGATGTAGATACTGATATAGAGATATATATATATACATATAGATAGATCTGTAGATAGATAGATAGATGTGGATAGATAAACATATCTATAGCCTATAGATACTTCAGCCTTTTCCTATTTTCTTGTTTTTCCCTGAAAATCTATGAAGATATCATTGAGTAAAAGATCTTTGAATTGGGTGCCTTAAAGTATTACTGCAGGTTTGCAGAATGTAGCAAAACCTTGCTTTATCGTTAGTACATTACACTTACAGTGTTAGAGCAACCAAGTAGTATTGGGAGAGGGGGCAAAATGCCAGTCTCACGAGATGTCCCTGACAGAACTCTGCCTTCCTTCAAGGAATTCAAACATGACTCAAAAGCTGACAGGAACGGGTAACAAACATTTGAATACTAGAGGCTGGAGATGACGGAAACTAAAAGGGAAGCAATAAGAAAGGCGATAACAACTGCACTGTGGTTCAGAAACAGAAATCTTTTCTAAAGGATGTAGTGACGTATGAGAAACCCAGGAAGTCAAGTTGTAGAAAAAGAGGTCAAAAACCAGTATCATGTGAGTATAGAAATCTGTAAGAATGTCAGCTTTAATAAAATGTACACCTTCAATACATAGTTACAGCCAAAAGCTCAAAAAAGTACAAAGCTGAGTCTGGTTACATGTTAGAAGAAAATCTAAGTTATTCTTACTGATTGTATTCTGTAATGATGCCAATCACAAACAACAATATTTGATGAATAAAAATAGGAGTATTCTTGTGAAATGTATATCCACACACATCTTAATTTCTTTTATCAAAGTAAATAGAGGATCATAAAATGGTTAAGGTTAGAGGGGACCTCTGGAAGTCATATGGTTCAACCCTCCATTCATGAAGGGTCACCTAGAGCTGTTTGCCCTTGACCATGTTTAGATGGTTTTTGAGTATCTCTGAAGATGGAACAGGGAATTTAATACCACAACTCCAGAACTCTCTCTACAGATACTTTTGATTGTCATTCCATAGAAGGATGAGGAGGACTTCTGAAATTTCCTCAAAATCCTCTTACAGACCTCAGAAAAATCTGGGATATATTAAACCACTATGTTAAATGGTGTTGGGACGGGTTCTTTTGTTAAGGGTGCAGCAACCCCTTCTGCAGACTGAGTCTGAGAATAGAATGCTGCAGGACATACATAAGAAATGTGAATATATCTCATTTAAAACTCCTGTATAAAAATTAGACTAGGTGTATTGAAACTAGAGAGATTGAAAGCACAAGCTGAACCTGCATTGAAACAAATACATCATAGAAAATATACAGAGCTAAATATACTGCATTAAAGATAAAGACTGATTATTATTCATCATCAATTTTTAATACATCAAGATTTTTCTCATATACTTATGTAGTTGCAGACAACTGGAGATTATTTTTTCTCAAATCATTAAAAGATGGATTACTCCTCTTTTGGAGTATTACATGCCATCACCAGTCTAAAATCCTTAAGAGGCGGTCATCTGTTTTATTATAGTGTTTCTAAAGCCTCCCAGAGTACTTGCAAAGATGAAATTTGTTTTCACGTATATGAAAATATAACAGTCTTTTCACTGTATTTTAAATCACATGTGAAGTTGAATTACATTTTAAGAATTGTCATTTATGCATTGGTTGTATGATTTGTCACTCACTGGACTCCTGCTATTAAGGAATGAAAAGGCAGGAAGCAGCAATTTAACTAAGTAACATGTTATGCCCTGGTCTCTCGGCTGGTTTAGGGGAACATTGTTTGATTTACTCTGAGCAGTGTGCAGGAGAAACAAGAAAATTCACAGGATGTTGAATAACAAACTTCTACTTGCAAACTTTAGAATATTAAAGTACGATATGGTACTCTCCAAATTTTAAAATGTAGCCATTTTGGTTAGAAATGCAACAATATAAAACCATAAAAGTAACACTTAAAATGTAAAATCAAAAAGAAAGAGAGAAAGGATAGAAGTAGAAATGTATACAGTCTCCACCCTTGGATCGACAAATAAGACTTGACTGTTGCAATTTTGATGCTGTTGGTTGAAGTGGTGGTCACAGTCCTGATCTGTTGCAGTGGTGGAAACCCATGAAACAAAAAGTCTGGTGGGTTAATATTATGCTCAGGCTCAGTGGGATTGCCCAGGTACCTCTCCTGGGGTGGGGAGTTTTACACTGGAGATTGTAATATCGTGGATTGTAGGACACTTTGGGAGTCTTTGACACCTTCTAATACATGACATTTGCCTCGGAAGTGTCAGCGTAGTTGTGCCAGTTATGGCCCATCAGAAGGCATGAACATCTTCAGGCTAATGTCCTGGTACATGCCCTGAGGGAAGTTTTCACAACGAAGCCACTTGTAAGGATATTAACATGATGAAAAGCACTATTCCACCTCACTGAAGCTGCCTCTTTGTTTGAGAACAGTTCTGCAGTGAGTAGGTCAGCAAACTAGGCCAATTTTCAATGTAAATTTCTAAAAAACGTCAGAAATGCATGCAGGTTGTAACACACAGTGATGAGATGTAATGGGGGTGAGTACGTATTCTACTCATCCTCCAGTGGAGTAATCCAGAACAGAATGGCATCTAGAACATCTTTTGGAGCAATCTACAAGCAATCGTCTTCAATACTCTACTAAAGTCAGTCTGCTGCAATGCCTCTCAGTCTATTGATAGCACTGAGACTGAGGACAGCATGCCAGACAGTTGTTTCATTTCTTAAGGAAATACACTTTCTAATGAACAAATAAATGAGAAAGTTATACTTTCATAGCTCTCCAAACCTTCCCGCTTCAGTTATAACATTTATATTCTGAACTCGCCCTATTTTCCATGTAAAACATCCATCGGGAACTCTTCAGTGTATGAATAAATAACCAGTTCTCTGTATGCTATAATGTATGTCTGTTAATGGCACTACAAATGTATTGATCTCAACCATCTACTTATCAACATGGTTGTCTATATCAACACATGTGTAAAAAATTGCAGTGGACAATGGCTGGAAAACCACTCAGGACAGAAAGGAGAAACTTGCAATGGAAGATTGTACTGGAATTTGTATAATTACTAGTTTCACAAAGGGAAAACTCTTGTCTTTGCTTCTCTTTTAAATTTCTGCCATATAGCATGATCAAGAGGTTATGCACCTGAATCCCTGTTCTCCCATATGCTAGGCAGAGGTTATCCATTTGTTTGCGGAGTGGCTGCTGGCTTTCCCATCCTCATGTCCTTTATTCTACTTCCATCTGCCCTGAATAGTGATCAATAAGTTACCAGTCTGTGCTGCAATCAGTTTCCTAACTCATTTCTGCTCCTACAAAAAAATATCTTTTTCTTCTTCTTTTTAAATTTTTTATTACTCAGATCAATACAATCAGAGTTCTGCATCTGTCTCGCCTGCACTCAGCAGAGCCAGCCAGTGTGGGGACCAGCCTGTTTCTCAGTAATGTTCATGCTAAGAGAGCAATTTTTTTTTCCCCCACACCAAGTTCCTCCTAATGACTTCCTCTGAGATGCCAGCGGTGGCCTTGCTCCCTTTCACCACAACTCACTGTCTCTGTCCTGCCATGTCTGCTTTGTAAAATGACGCCTTCCAATTTTTAGGCCCATTTTTCCCCACAAGTAGTGAATGCTCTGTTAATCTTTAGGAATGGTCCTCCCAAGAAGGCTGTAACTTCTATTTTAAGGAAGATTACAGTGTGGGTGAATGAATTTTATGACCGTAGTTAGTACTATTTCTAATCTGCCTTTGTTATCTAAGGTTTGGTAGAAGGTCACAGAAGTTTAAATTCTGAACTATCTTGCCAGAAATCATCTGCCTGAAGGGTTTTAAACTTCCCGTCCTTTTACAGATCTGACCCTTTACTACTCTGCATGTGTTCTGGGTTTACAGAAACCCTCATATCCATAGCAGAATTTTCTGTTAATATTTCAAATACTCATCAGACTTGATATAGTTCCTTCACCTCCACCTGACTAGAAAAGCTATGTTTTTCACAATTCCCATACAGGATTCTGCCTAACACACGACAACAACTGAGAAATATAATTCCAGAAATTCAATCCAAAATGTACAGTGATTTTATTAGAGAAACTTCGTAATTATAAAACCAACTGGAAATAATCCATGGTGCTACTACTCAAAATATTCTGGAACAAAATCCCCTTCTCCTATTCCTCCTTTCCAAAGAATCCAACTATTAAGCTTGCAAAAAACCCTCAAATCCTTCAAGTGTAAAAGGCATGTCCCAACAAACAGTAAACAAATCATCACCCATAAAATAGATTTCATGTGTGTTAAAATACTGTAAAGATTACTTCCACTGACATGAAAGACAAATTCAGAAATTAGATCAGGAATTGAGTATTGTTTTCCACAGAAAAAAAGTGCATTTTCAGTCTACACTAAGGAAAGGAGGAAGTAAAGTGAAAATATCTACAAATTAAAAGGAAACTTATTTGAAACAATGATCTTATATTTGTACAATCACCACAGTTTCTTAAAATTGGAGTCCCAGCATCAGCTTTTTCAATGAATTATGATTTCTTTGTTTTGTAGTACATTTTTAATCACTTAATCTAACAAATTCCTAAAAATACTATTTTTAAAAAATTTGGTGTTAATACGCCAATAACATATTAAATGTATTCTGTAAGTTTTTGTTTGCTCTATTCCCAGATTAAATATAAGGCTATAAAAAGTAAATAGCTCATTTAATGTTCAACTTTTCTTGCTTAAACTTAATGACATTTGAATTATATTGTAAGGAAACTCATTGGAAACCCTATAATTTCCCAAAAAAATCAGTTCAATTCAATGTCTAATAAAAGGCAGAGCACTATTTCAAATTTAGGAGATTAAAAGTATTGGGCAATCTGAATCTAATCCAGTATTTACATTATTAAAATGGATACCCAGAAAAAACAAGCAATAATTTATTATATACCTTTAGGTACCAAAGTTTGAAAAATTACCTAAAAATCTACGTAAAAGTATGAAAAAATCTTCAATCAGTATGCATAAACTGTGGCTGCCTCTGATAGGTGACTATGATAAAATAAAGGCACCGGGTCAGGAGAATATTTTTGCCCTGAGGTGCTCACTACCAAACTGAAAGCCCAGGGGATTGTTTGAGGAACAGGAAGACAAGTTTTTTCCATGTCAAGTGCAATTATACTGTACAGGTATTCTCATATAAGTTGATCTAAGATTACGATTTTGAGATGAAAAGGGATAGTTACCTCCAGAATAGGGCAAGATCATTGCTTATTGCATGTCATGGTGAGCACAGGTAAACACAATTCAAAAATTTACTCTTCCAAAATCAACCAGAATCAATCTTTGAAATGATATCACAGGGAAAAAATTTCTCATGAATGACTAGACAAAATTTCCTCTGAGATTTATTTAAGGAAAAGCAGCAACTATACCTTGCTTCACAAAAGTGTATGTCACCATACAGGAGAAACCCACATCTAATTACTCACCAGAAAATGGCCTCTCTGACATGAAACAGGGAAAATTGTTTCATAAATCAATTTTGTGCTAACCTTCTAAACAAAAATGCACCACACATTTGAGATGCAATTACTTTGCCTTGTACATCACAGAATAAGGGGACTTGCTATTCAATGGAAGGAGAGGTGAGAGTTGCTCTCTGTTCCGTGCACTGTACATAACAATCTATCATCAGAGAAATTATAAACATTCACAACAAATACATGGTCCTCAACTCTCATGCACAGGCTCATCTGAAACCCCTCCATGCAGCATTTCTTCACACCAGGGCCAGTGACAAGCTCAGCACCATCCCACAGTAGCAACTGCTGTCTGTGCTGGCTTATCTGACTCCCACTGAGCACACCACATAAATAATCAAGATCCAGCCCTTTCAGTTGTGTATATGATTAATGGACACTTGCATCTGCTTTCCAGAAGCTTCTGGAGTAAGGAGTGCTTAAGTCAGAAGCCCAAGTTTTTACTATTTGAGTATTATTTTTATTACATTATCTTCTTCAAACAAGAAAATAATCATGAGGACAAATTAGTGCATCCTTCTAAAGAAAGAATGATGCAAACACTACTATTTATACCATCTTAATACTTCTGCACTATTTGTCCCACTTCCTAAAACTGTGTTAGGGAGTTTACAATGAGGTACATAAATGAAAATGTCTTGCCTGGATTTCAGGGAGCAGTATGAAAAGACAGCCAGAGATGGGAGGTGGTAAGTCAAGCTGGTTTTGGTTGGGAGAGAGCTAATTTTCTTCATGGTAGCTATTAAGAGTCTGTGTTCTGTATTTGTGACCGAAACAGTGTTGATAATAGAGATTTTTTAGATATTGCTGAGCAGTGCTCACAGAGAGCCAAGACCTTTCTGCTCCTCACCCTACCACACCAGCAAGAACATTGGGGCTGCACAAGGAGCTGGGAGGGAACCGGACAGCTGACCCCAACTGACCCAAGGAATATCCCACTCCATACAGTGTCATGCTCAGCATATAAAGATGGGGGAAGTAGGAGGAAGGTGAGGGGGATATTTGGATTGATGCCGTTTGTCTGCTCAAGTCTCCATTATGCATAATGGAAACCTGACGCGCTGTCCAGGTGGCGAGAGGGAGCGGTGCCTGTGGCCGGCCGGTGCTTCCGGAGGATCCGTGCCTCGAAGCCCAGACCCAGCCCACGGCTACCAGCTCCAATGCAAGCTGCTCGCCTGGAAAGCAGGGCTTTGCCACAACACCAAGATAAAAAGGAGAGGGAGAGGTCTTCAGTGCGGATTCCAAGCTTTATTCAAGGCTGAAGGGTTCACGGACCAAAGACAAAGAAAATGGAGGGTCCAAGGGTTTTGTACCGTGGGAGGGAACAAACACAGAACCAATGGGGGTACAGCAGAGGAGGGTTTAAGGTAGATTGGCACAATGTATGCACAATGAGGAGGGAGCAGGGGGTGGGGTGATTTACACAAATCAATGGGAGATCAAGGAACAGGGAAGATTCCAGAGACATGGGCAGGACTAAGCAAAGAGGAGGGGATACAGCAGGCTGAATGATGAGGGAGGGGCGGGGTACAACACTTAGGAACGAACCAGCTGTGGGGGAAAGCTTACAAATTAACATAATATGCTAAAATCAAATTTATGCACTACAACAGAAACCTGCTTTCCTGGAGTGGTTGAACACCTGCCCATATGAAATGGTGAATTAATTCCCTTGTTTTGCTTTGCTTGTGGGTGTCTTTTGCTTTACCTATTGAACTGTCTTTAGCTCATCCCATGACTTTTCTCACTTTTACCTTTATGATTCTCTCCCTCCATCCCACTGGACAAGTGACGGAGTAGCTGTGTGGGCCTGGGGTTAAATCCTGACACAAACTAACGTTTTACAGCAATCATACTCCTCAGATTTAAAGGGGTCTGAAATGCTCCTACTTCTACACATATAGTTTAGTCATGTTTGTTTTCTGTTTTCTTGATTTCATCAGAATCGCTTTTACCCCTTTACTGTACTTATTTCTTTACATCATGTGGAAATTTGCTTGGCTTGCTCACCCCACATGACAAGGATGCTTTGGCTGAGGTTATTTTAAACCTGATTTTCTCTCACAGTACCAAGAGCATACAAGAGCAAATCCTTGAGCCAGCCGTGAACCCAAGGGCAGCAAGTCCAAAGCTGCCTTGGGAAGAGGCTGCTTTTTACCAACATCTCGTAGTCAACAGAAGTTAAATAAGCTGAAAGGAAGTGTTTTCTTCATGAGACAGCTATAAATCAATAAATAAGGGATTAGAGGGATATTCAAAATGAAGGTGTCAACATGGGAACACACAGACAAGTCAGTGTGAATGAAGGAAGCTGGTGGGTTTACCAGAGATGATGCTATTTGCATAATACATCAGTTTATACTTTCACAAGGATAAACACAAAGATGAAAATTTATTTGCTTAAATCCAAGCTCATTAAATAGTAAATATCAAATTACTAATAGTTAGTTTAGGTAATCTTTGTGGAGGAGGGATTAAATTTACAAAACTGCTCTGCTTTGCCCTGCCAAATCTGACACCAACACGCTAACAATTTCTTCACTTCATTACTAATTTTGATTTTAAATCCTGACTCTATGGTTTCTCTACTGCAGTGTTGGGGTAAATTCACCACTGATTTAAAATATACAACTTTGCATATGACTATATTATTTACAAGTTATAGTATTAATACTTTAATGCTGAAGATAAATTAATAAATACCATTGCTGGCATGAAATATGTGAATTACAAGCGTTGAAATATATGGATTGCAGTCACTTCATCATCTGGTGTCAAAGCAAAAAGCATTGTGCCTTTCTTCATCACATCATCCTATTCCACTTTTGTCCTTATATATATTATGTCTGCTTTTGTGGCACGTAGTATGCATTCAATTAAGTAATAGCACTCCAGATGTGGTAAGTGCTCTGCTCTGGCTTTACATTGCAGCACAATGTGCCATGTATTAGCAGACTAGGCAATGATCTGATTTACAATGTGTATTACTCTAAATGTGAAAACACTGCTCATAAATTGCACTTTTTGTATCTATCACCTAGTCTTCTACTGCTCATACATGACTTAAAAAACTGTAGGAATTACGCAGTGAAAACAACTTGAAAGTTCACAGCATCCTGCAGGAGATGAGGCATTGTAATGCACATCCTCAATTCTCTGCAGGATTCAGCAGACTGCAAATCTGTCAGGGCAGAGTCTGCAGGGAAACTGTACTTTTCAGCCATCTCTGTTGTATATAATCCACATTATATGATGCAATAAGATATAAAATTCTCAGAATAGTCCAGAGTTGTTCCCTCTTTAATTAAAATTATATGTGCGAAGAAAAGAAGACTGAAGTACATTTTATATGTTTCGGAGCTGAAATCATATTATCAACATGATGCATCATAAACTTTAAACCATCAGCTGCCATGGTTGATCTTGTACAGGTGCTGAACGGTAAGCATTTGTGCTAAAATAACACCAGATAATACGTGGCACTGTACCCCCTCTTACTGATCGCTTCCTGCCCTCTCCATGGGGTCTCCCTCCTGCCCCTGCCCCTAGTCCTGGCCACTCCTCGAGTTCTCCCTATTGGTTCCTGTATCCCAACTCTGCCCATGTACCACCCCTGTGCCCTGAAACCATTTGCCCATGTGCTCTCCCCGCCCCCTTGGCACCCGGGTAAGCTGAGGCTCCAGGCCCGCCAATAGTTCCTCTCCTCTCCTCTGCCTTTGGGGGCCAGCCCATGTGCTGGCCTCAGGCTTTGGGGAGGCAGCATGGAATAAAGACCTTTGCAGTGCCATGAGGAGAGCCTTCTCGCCTCCTTTGCCATCACTGAAGTTGCAGGCTGGCAGCTGGAGCAGCGGTGCGGGGAGTCCGAGATGGACTGCAGGAGGGCAGAGAATCCCTGCCTTGTCCCAAGAAGCCCCCGCTGCGCTCCCAGGGAAAGCTGCAGCAGCTAAGCAGCACCCAGCACTGCAACAATAATATATCAGCTCTGGTAAGTGCTGGTCCATGCTTTTATCTAGACATAGTAAATAGAAAAAAAGAAATAAGCATACAGCATTGTGAACACTCACAAGTAGATACAACTTTAAATAAATGCTTGAAAATAAAACCTTAGATCCTGGACAGATGGTATTGTCCTATGACATTTCTTCAGAAAGTACACCAGCACAGCAACATCTCCAGATTTTGGGAAATGCGCACTGTGACAGAATCATCAGTCTAGCTGTAATTCAGATTTCCTCCTTTCCCAACTTCTGCCCACAATTCCTGTCTTAACGGTTTTTTTAGGTAGGATCATCTCTCACCCTATCTGGAAACCTCTCAAACAATAAAGCCCACAGAACCATAAGAGCTACCCTTTGGTACCATGAGAAGAAACGAGCAGCATAGGGTGGGGTGGATAGGAACTGCTTGGTCCGACCTTGCTGCAGCCAGAATGGCTATATCTGGCCATGTCTTTACTTAAAATGTAAACTAGTTGGACCATATTGAGGATTTAATTAAAATAAAAATATGCTCTTTAAAAATGTATTCTTACATAATGGCAATCATGCTTCAGTTCAGAAGCTTTCAACTTCTTTTTAACAAGACTGAATAACAGACCTTCTCTTCTATGTATTTATAACTTGAAAAATGCAAAACTTTTAAATTGAACAACTTCACATTTTTGGTCATTATTTGAGGGTTAGAGATGCAGAGGCCAAAAGGCGACAACTCCCATTACAAGGTTATTACTTGCAGCTCATGCAGAGAAGTAGCTCCAGAAATGCAAACTTCAGGGCCACACCTCACACCTGTCTCTAGGATAGCTGCTGCTGCTGCCTCCCACAGAAATTTCCTATCCCATTAGAACAGTAAATGATTTGTACTGCAACAGTAATGCAAAATTACAACCCAAGAAATGTTAGCACCAAAAGAAAATCTCTACGCCTCACTCTTTTAAAATATTTAACACTGAATTCAGTTCTAGTCAAAATTTCTGGAATCACAGTCCTTTTATACACAGGTCAGATGGCCTGGCTGCAGGACTGGAAGAATCCAGGAGTTTCCAGACTCACTGTGACCAGGTATAAAGAATGGCCACAGGAGTGGATGTTTATCAGGCTGACCAGGACAAGTGTTTGTATTTGCTGCACTGAGCACCTTTGCACTGTTGTAGATCAAAGAACTACAATCTTTCTCATCATTTAAGAACTAACTTCTGATTTAAAGGAAAGCACTGATTATTTGGCTGTTCTTATAAAGGAACCAAGGTTTAGTCTTAACTGACTGGTATCCATAACAGGAAAACCAGAGGATGGTGAGTAAGGCCAAGTGGGTGATTTCTTACTTTCGTTTAGTCCCTAGAAATGGGTTGGAGCTATCACAAGAGTGAAGAATGTAGATTAGTATTTGTAGATCCCCTTCAATCCCATTGCAGATGAAGCTGTGTCAGCTGTACAGGTTGCTGACCGCAGCCCCATCTGCCATCCCCACTGCTGCATCCCACCAGCTCCTCCAGCCTGCAGGCAGAAGGGTTTGTGCGGCCGTGTCCCCACCATCCCTGGCAGAACCAGCCAGTTTAGCCAATACTGATTATTTCAAATCTCAGGGTTGTTTGGCTCATTTTAACTGAGATGGATTGCAATTACAGCAGCAAGTCATCAGCAATGCTGTGGCAGAGGCAGCCCTCACGTCAGCAAAGGGAGGGTTACAGGGAGCTGAGGCTGTCTGGAGCCATCACCTCAGCTGGCCCCAGAGCACCTGGAAAGGGTGCACAGACACCAGGAGAGTCTCACTGGGGAAGCCCAGTTCAAACTAATTACTTCACAGGCAATCAAACAATCATCAGCTGATAACCACTTTTGGATATCATGGATCTGATTCACACAAGACACCAGAGCTGAAACTCTCTGCAGTCGATAATCAAAGCTCTGAGCCAGCTAATTCCCTTCTGTTAACACTGCCTACGCGTGCACAAACACATGCACATGTTTTCTCTCTATTTTCCCTTTGTCTGCCACCTTGAGCTGTAGCTGCAGATCTGAGACAGGGCAGGGTAAGCACTCTATATATTCTCTGCAATTACCCTGACATGCAGTGAGACCCACTTCTAGGTATTAGGGCCTGGAACATCACTGATGGCAGCAAAATAAAAAGGTCAATGCTATATTTTTATAACCCAGGTAAGACAAAAGCACCCGTACAGTAAAAAAAAAACCCTTACAATATACAGCATCAATGAGCATAAGATACACTGGTAGGCTTATTCTTTTAAGATGCAAGCACAGAGACTCTTGTGTGTGTTTGCAAAGCAGACTACTTAGCATAAAAAGATTCTGTTCTGTTTGTGCAGCAAGAAATGGGCCAGTCTTTACTTTCCTACGGCATTCTGATTTCCAGCCCTCATTGTCTGCCACTTTCTGGATAGTAAAAAACTGCTTCTTTAGCAAAGGTTCAGATCCACAGGCCTTAGCAGCTCCCTTTTAAACTTTCAACACTGTATTTAGAATAAATCTTGTAACAAAAGTTACATGGTGTAGTACCACACAAGTAACAATGGCATTACTTCCACATGGCCAAAAGGTTTTTGGAAAAGTTTTTTTTTAAAAGGATCTAAAATTCAGTCACAAAAATGAAACACAGACAACAGTTCTCATAAGAAAAGAGAGGGCCTGGGGGATGACTATTGAGTCTCAGTTGACAACAGAATAGGTAGCAAGTACAGAGCTTCAGCAGGTAGGAAAAATGCAGGCACCTCCCCAAAGAATTTAACAAGGTAATCTTGGTAAACTCCCCAGTGAAATTAAATTGAAACTTCTACATATGAGGAATCCAGGTTCAATACCTCAATAGTGGCAACACCTTGTGTTGATATTTTTCCAGCTTCAGCTGAAGTTAATCAGAAAGCATTCAGACTTGCATCCCAAGTCTCTTGTCCTGCAGAAATGAGCTGGAATGCCAGAAAAGCCAGGAAGCCAGGAAAATACAGTGCCTTTTCAGTCATACTAACAGGGCTAACCCTATCACTGGTTTAAACCCAAAGAAAATCAGCTTGCATGATGGTTGCTGTCGTCTGTGCTAGAAAAGAACACAACAATCCAGGAAGTCACTCTCAACTCAGTATGATTTTATCTGTGCAAGCTTAAATTTACTTACTTTGAGTCCATGACTCATATAAGCATGTTGCTGTAGCTTTTCAGGATGAAGGGAAACAGGTTTGATTCTGCTTAATTAAAAGTAACCATCAGATTTACACAGACTTGTACAGGAACAAGATAGCCCTAAGTTACTAAATCAAATAGGCATTACAATACTTGCAAAAGAGAAAAAAAAATTTTCAAGGAAACAGCTAAAATAGCTATAAAAATAGACAAACATTTACCAATAGGCTTTGTTAAATAGAAAGCATTTCTTTGTTTAAGTATGGATGCATCGATTTCCAGCAACTTTTCAAAAAGCATTTAAGTGACTTGGGAACTTAAGATCATTACATGTTTTTGGAAAACTTCTTATTCTAAATCAGATTGCACAAAAATCTGTGGAAGTTTCAAGGGATGGACAGACAGATGTCCAAATTGGTTTCTTTTTTGCATTCCTTCCTTGTAGCTTCTCCCTCTGTTAGCTGCCTTTTTTAATCTCACTTTTTTGGGAAATAAAAAAAAATAAAAAAGGAAGGAAAAAAGCAGTACTCAGACATGCAGCCTGGTTCAAAGCTCTGGTGGGTAGCAGGGAAATACTTTAGAGATCAGGTGAAATGAATTCAAGATGAGCGAAAATGGTCTTTGGTTCTGCTCTGCTACCTTTTACTGAAGATTCACTGCAGAGACGTGAATCATCTCCATCCATGCTGTGCTTTGCTTCTTGCAGGCATTTTTCACAGATCCCTCCTGCTTCTTTTGTCTCCCAGTGTCAGACACAGTGATTTACCATTGGTCACTGTAGCATTAAGGGTTTACTACCAGTTAGAACAAGTGTGAAGGAAAACGAACCTGCTGCAAAATAAATAAATAGCATAATGGCAGACACCTTGTAATAAGGAATAACAATTAGGTGATAAAGACAGGGAAAAATGGGAAAGCACAGCTTCTGTTCACTTGGCTTACAGCAAAAAACAACATTTTTTTACTTTAGAACAACTAAAATCTCTGCTTAAAGTAAACTGAGAATACAATTAGATTCAGGCAACTGGGCTCTTTGTCTTTTTAGAAAGAAATCTCCTTCCCAGCCAGAATGAACAATAGAATCATAGAAATAGGGTGAAAAAAAAATTTTTATGAACACATTAATAATCAAACAGACGTAATTGTACAAGACTCTAATGAAAACCATTGTTCACAGAAGAAGACAAATATCAACATGATAAAATGCTGGTTTTATAAGGTATATGAAACTTCAGCTCTCTTCTCCAAGTTATCCCCTCAAAAAATAAATAAAGATCATGTATTGGATATAATAACTGTGATTCTATTTAGAAAATCTAAATCACTGTTTTTTAGAGAATTAAAAAAACCTAGGAGTGGTACCTGCAGTCTTAAATTTTGTGTCTTCCTTCAGGGACTGTTAATAGATTTTGTGTTTATGATAAAAGAGACAGCAAAAAAAAAAAAAAAAAAAAAAA
>VZRR01010329.1:479122-492154 GCA_013398015.1 Oreocharis arfaki | reverse complement strand
AAAAAAAAAAAAAAAAAAGAGGAATATCTAGGAGAAATATGCATATGTTACCTGAAAAGGAGTTTTGTCTTCTTCATTTGTATGTAATAGTCCAGAAATCCCATATAGGTTATTAAATTTTAATGCTAATAGTATGCTAAGAAAAGCATGTACTGCTGTTACTACACACGCTACAGTACAGAGGAGAACCAAATCACATTTAAAGATCTCCCCTTTTTTCCCCCAACACTTTGTAATTAACTTTAAACTCTTAGATGTGTTTCTGAGGTCTAAAATCTCAAAAAATACTTCAGCCAAACCCAGACTACACAAGGACCTGAGCATTGAGTAAAATAAATTTAAAAAAAAAAAATTAATAAACCAAACCAAATATAGGAAATTATTTTTGAGACCTTAAAAAATTGTGTTGGACAATAAAACTAAAACTACAGATGATATCAGGTTCCATTCCAACAAATATCATATTAATGGACTTTGTGATAGTGTTTAAAACATTTTCTGATTTTTTAAAGAAGCATATAAGTTCCAAGGGCCAGTGCTCATTAGTAAGAAGGCTATTATTTTCAGGGCAACTCATTGTGCCTGGGATGGTTTTGGAGTGTATTTCCCAAAATATATTCTCCAAATTGTCATTCCGAGCGAAGAAATGTTGGATGTATGAAAGCCGCATTGTTTCCTTAGAGCTTTTATCACTCATGGTTTGGACCCAAGGATTTAGCTTATTCTCTCCCTAAATTAGGGGGTGTTGGGGGTTGACAGTGGCCCACTGCCAGACACCCATGAAAGCTGCTCACTCAATCCCCTCTGCGGCTGGACAAAGGACAGAAAATTTAATGAAGGGTCCACGAGTTAAGGACCAGGAGAGAGATCACTTACCAAATACCATCACGGGTAAAACAGGCTCAATTTAGAGATATAAAGTGAATTTAGTACTAACAAAGTCAAAGCAGAATAATGACAAGTAAAATAAGCCCTTAAAAACACCTTGCCCCCACCCCTCCCTCCTTCCAGCTCTGCCTCCTACCACAGCGGTGGAGACAGGGAAGGGATTATGGTCAGTTCATCACCTGTGGCTTCCCCTGCTGCACCGTGGGGTCCCTCCCACAGGAGACAGCTCTCTGTGAACTTCTCCAGCATGAGTCCATCCCATGAGCAACAGCACCCCCCAAATCCTGCAGCATGGGTCACTCTTCCACAGGGCTCAGTCCTCCAAGGACAGGCTGCTCCAGCCTGGGAGCAGGGCCCCTCTCCCCAGGGGTCTCCCACTGGATCACAGCCTCCTCCAGGCATCCACTCGCTCCGGCACGGGCACCTCCCCCGCGGGCTGCGGGTGGATCTCTGCATCCCCCGTGGGCCCAGGGGCTGCAGGGGCACAGCTGCTTCACCATGGGCTGCACCACGGCCTGCAGAGGAACCTCGGCTCCGGCACCTGGAGCACCTCCTCCCCCTCCTTCTCCACTGACTTGGTGTCTGCGGAGTTGTTTTGCTCACATGTTGTCACTCTGCTATTCTCTGGCTGCAATTACAACTGTGCAACAACCTTTGTTTTGATTTCTTCTTAACTACGTTATCAGAGAGGAGTTACCACCATTTCCGAGTGACCCAGCCTTGGCCAGCAGCACGTCTATCTTTGGAACTACCAGGGATTGGCTCTGCCAGACGTTGTGGAACCTTCCAGCAGCTTCTCTCAGAAGTCACCTCTGTGGCTGCCCCCATGCTACCAAAAACAGGCCACGCAAACCCAATACAGGGGAAAGAAACAATTTTCATTATATAATTCCAAAAGATCTCTGAGAAGAGATGTTACACTGAAAGCCAATAACTTTTCTTGCTGTTAGACCAATCCTTGGCATAGTCTGGGCATACGCATGATTCAAGGCACCGTCAGCCAGCCAGAAATTTTTGAGGCAGCCTCTCTGTTTCAGAGCATGAGACTTCCTTTTTTTTTTTTTTAATCATCCTGGACACAAGCTGCTACATGCAGATGGTCTTATAGCCAAAGAACAGTCCTGGGAACTTCCCTTTTAGCAGTACAAACATGGCCAGAGGCTCCCACACACCACAGCCAAGCCTTTCCTTCGAGACATCCCTCCTGGGAAGAGTTTCTGCTGATCCTCCCAATAACTGGTTCACTTCTTTTTTTATTCTGTGGACTACAGGAGCTATTGCTGAAGGCTGCCACTCCACGTTCTGCTATGGAGACAGATCTGAGCCTATTGTTCAGCCACGGAATATATTGCTCTTATTTTAGGTAGTTTTCAAATTATTTCCTAACAGCAGGAAAAGCAGAGGATGGAGACTCCAACACATGGCACGTGTATATCCACTTTCGATCCCCAGGAC
The DNA here is from genome assembly GCA_013398015.1 of Oreocharis arfaki. Taxonomy (NCBI): domain Eukaryota; kingdom Metazoa; phylum Chordata; class Aves; order Passeriformes; family Paramythiidae; genus Oreocharis; species Oreocharis arfaki. The sequence continues at coordinate 489,811 of VZRR01010329.1, read as the reverse complement.
CCCCTTTGCAAATGAGATCTTATATTTTATAGAGCTTTATTTTCCCAGTAGTAAACTATTTAAATGAATAACCACATTTAAGCTACTCCTGGGGAAGAGCCAATTTAAGAAAAATCATCCAGGAATTCACTGCAAATGAGATGCTGCCTCTCCAAAGACTCTGTTCCTTGCCATCATGGTGACAGGTTTGGGATTGGCTTCTAACAGAGAATACCAGAAAGCTGGGAATTTGCCCATTATAACTTAAATTAAGATGGTTGGAACCATATAGACAAAAAGGGATCTTCCCCAGAGTTTCCCCCCAGGAAGTCCCCCCACCAAAAACCCTATGCATCTTTCACAGCAAATAAAAAAACATGTTATATATACTGACTACAGCAAGGTAGTAAAAGTTACTAGAGTCTTTCCTAATAAAACGAAACCATGTGATTAAGGTGCAATTCTTTGGGGCTGTTAGCTACTATAAGGGATTCTTATGGATTCTGTGTTGCACTTCAGTCACAGAAAGGTGCCCGATGCCCCAAGCCTATCAGTATTTCAGAGGCATTTGGACAATGCCCTTAATTACATGTTTAACTGTCAGTTAGCCCTGAAGCCACCAGCCAGTTGGACTAAATGATCTCTGTACATCTCTTCCAACTGAAATATGTATCCTACATCTAGCTTTCTTTAATTTTATTTTATAATTTTTATTAGACAACCTATTGCAATGCTGTTATTATCATTATATATATATACATGTATTTATATCCCAGTTGAAGTCAGCAGTAAAACTGCTATTGGTCCATTATCTGGAATTCTGGGATATCAGTTTCAAGATGTGGTTTTCATCCACAGTTGCATCCATTCACAGGTGTTCCATAGGCATTTAAAATTATAAATCTACTGCATAACAAAAATTAAGCATAGTGTTCAAACAGATTTTTAAAGGGCACAGCCCAGTCATGTCAGGATCAGTCTATATAGCTGCTTGAATTGTTACAGTGCAGAAGAAACTGTTGGTAAACAGAATGACAAAAACACTTCCGAGGAGTAGCTTGGCTTTTTGTCTTGGGAGAACAAATGAAAATGCTCATGGAGCAGTACCTAGAAACAATCAACTTGTACTGATGGACAGAAGAGTTTATCTCAGTGGTCAAGCACACCCACAGTTGCAAAATCTGTCTAGCCTGGAAAGTGAACCAATGTATAAATATCTCTTAAGAACTCACAAAAAACTCTGTTACATGATGGATTTTGTGACCTCTGTAGGTCTTGCCCATCCAGCTTCCTCTTATTCAGTGCACACAGGCATTTGTTGCCCAAGAAATGAGAGTGCTATCTACTGCAATGGTGAGGTGACTCAAATAGCCCAATGGCTTAACTTTCTGTTCTGGTTGTTCTTAATTCAAAAGTCACCCACAATGAATATGTTTATTTTTGATGGATTCAATAGTCATTACTATTGCATTCATCAATTGGAGGCATTTCAAGGGCACTGAAGTGCATTAATTGAAACAAGTTAAATCAGCAGTCATTGCTGGAATTACTCCTTTTCACTTTCTTTCTTGAACTAGTTGGCCTTGATGTCTTTGATTAAACCACTTGAATAGAATTTTATTGGTATTTCTAATTTATGCCACTATTCTGCTAACATCCATCCATAAATGATCAGGGCTAATTTCCATCCATGGACATTTGAGAAACACTCCTTTATTCTTTATTGTTTGCTCTTCAAAGAGTGAAGGTGCTTCTACAATGGTCTGCTAACTTTGGAAGCTTGCCAGCCTTACTACAATTTTCAGCACTGTTCATGTGAAGAAGAGTTGGGTATACTGAATAAATGTATGGCAAACTGGCTACAGGTCTATGCAGGAGGTCCACAGAGATTAAAGAAACTTGTAGGTCAATTGTAAGCAGTTCAAAGAGTCCTTCATCTCCTCACTTTTGAGATTTTGCTTACAGCTCCCTTATCTACCGAACTGAAACCCCATTTGGTACAAGCAGAACTTCAAAAAGTGGAGCTCCTATTTGGCTCCTAGAAATAACATCTTCCCTTTCTTCGGCAACTACTGACCTGCTGGCCCTAGTGCCAGGAAGAAATATTAATTATATTCCCACTTTTAATCACGTCAAGGGAGAGGTCAAATCTTAAATAGCACCATAAACAGCTTTACACAAATCAAAGTCTCCCTCTTTCAGAACCTGTTAAAAATTTTAAGTAACAAATTCACAAAACCTATTTTGTTTTATTGTGGTGGGAACTTGGGAATTTTTCTATATCACTGCATGTTATTCGAAAATCAAAAGAACACAATTTACATCTAGAGTAGAGTGCTTATCTATTGGTGTACTATGACAGTTAGCTAAGGATTCATCAGTCTGGCCAAAGTCAAAAGCCATCCTTGGAATTTAAGAACCTTTTTGAAGTTGCCATTTGACTGACCTTTCTTGTCCTCTTAATGTCACACAAGCCAGTGGACTGAAGAGTAAAGTTCAGCTAAATCCAAAACTGTGCTAAGAGCACTACACACGCACTTCCTTCAATTTGCTTTTCTTACTGTCGAGCATGATGAATTCATAGAGCCATCTGAAGTTTATTGATGCAAAGCAGTCAGTTGGATTCTCTTCCAAATTCAAATGAAAGGATTCTTCTCTAGATCTTGATAACACTTTTAAGAAATTATGAAATTACCACCCTTCTGGTTTCTCTGAAATAAGGGTGAAACCTATTCAGAAATATACTTTCAGCTCTCTATGCTAAAGCCATTCAGGGTCTCCTGCCAATCACTGAGAAGAGAGCTTATTTCAAGACCTCCCACATCACATATATTATAATCACAGCTTATTCCTTGTCCGATATGGTAATTGCACAGACCTGCAGATACTGACTGGTAGAAACAACCATTCTGTATGTACCAAGCTGGTAGGATACAAGCCAGCCTGAGTACAGAAACTGTCAGCCTAGTTGTTAGTATCACATTATGCCCAGTAAACCTTGTATTGCAAACACTGCTTTTTTTCCACTGGTTATGTCTTCTGAAGCATGCTTTGAAGGATAAAGCCAATATGATTAAGGCTAGAGAAATTAGATACTCAGCTGCTGTTTCATTGGGACATGACAGCCAGACACTGGATTAAACTACACAAAACCCTAAAAATTAATTCTCAATCTACAGTATTTTTGCTGATATTCTTCTGATTCAGACATTTTAGGAGTTCTGCAGAATGAAAACTGGTTTGTTTGTTGTTTATATTTTCCTTTTAGAGGCAGGCTCGCAGATGCGATACACGGAAAATGGGATCAAGCTTACTGACTATACCATGGGAATCTGTTCTTCTGACAATTCAGCCCAAGCTAAAGTTCACAGTCACCAAAGCTGCAGAAGGCTTTACTCAAAGCTCATAGGGCATGTTTTAAAACAATGGTCAACACTTAGTACTTCTTTTGCATGTTTCCTTCTTGCATAAGTCAAAGTCCTAAATGCTGCCAGATATACAAGTGTGTTAAACTTCTAATCTTGCAACTCTTCTTTTATTCAAGCTTGTTTAGCTTATGGTCCACCAAGACCCTCTTGACCAGAGCTGTTCCCCACCCTGTGCTGGAGTTGTTCTTCCTTTCCAGGTACATAAAGGGCTTTGCTTTTTTTCCTGATTGAGCTTCAAAAGGTTCCTATCTATAAGATCAATGAAAGTTCCACAAAAAACCCTAATTCAGCAATACCAGTACACATTTTCTTTACTCCTTCCTTCCGGTTAAGCTCTTGCTAATGTTGTATGTTCTTTTATTTTTCATAGTTAATTTAAATTATAAATTCTGAATTTGGCTAAATGAAAAAAAAAACCTTTAAAATGAGACTTAAGGACCTGTTAGTCCAAAATTGTATTTCAAACAAAATCATTTCCTTATTTATAAACTTGTTCACAGCTATGGTGACCTTATGCTAAAATTCCTGTTTAAAGGGGGAAGAACAAGTATGAGCCAATTACCTGTACACAAAGAAAAGCAATACCAAAAATATTATGGTTCTTATTGGAGTTATTTAAATAATTTCATTATAAGAAAAACAAACATTCAGAAACTTTCCCCCTTTACTTCTCAGTTTTATTGCAGCAATTAAAATATGAATAAATTAAAATAGGAGACAAGTAAATGATCACCAAAAGGTTGCACCATAAAATCATGTTTTCACATGTTTGGGGCTTTAGTAAAACCATCTGAAGTTTCACTGTTTTATTTCTGCTTCATGCTGCTTTTATCTGTCCATACTTGGGTATTTGGACTTGAAATTGAATTCTTCTATGGTGTTGGAGAAGACAAGGCATGGAGAGATTCAGTCAAGAGCATTCGTCAGATATTTTATTCCAATTAAAGAACTTCTGTTACACAGGAACAACAATACAGTAAAATATTAATGTCAGCACATGAATGTTCTGATTTTTAAGTGAAAGACTCACATGCCATCCTCTCTTCAACTCTCAAATTAGTTTAAGCCCCACCCTTCAAAAAAACCCCCAAACCAAAAAAACCACACTTATCCTTAAAAATGTAACAATTTTAATGGGAGTTAGTAAAATGTTCCATTTCCAACATAATCTGCTGATATATGCCCGATATACCACATGGGTTTGCAAATCCTCAGCACGAACAAAAATAGAAACTCATGTCTCAGCCTGGGTAGGAATTGTAACCTATAGTACACTGGATAGAAGAAAAGAGGAGTAATTATTCCTCCCACTGAAAAGGTGGTCTGTCACCTTCAAAAGGTGTACAATCTACCTGTGTTTTCAGGAGAGAATTCAAGGTTCAGAATAACAGAAGTCCATATTGGGTTTAATGTTTCCCCAGTAATTGTAGTTCTGGGCCATTATCAGACATCTCAAGTACAGGTCTCAGAGCAGAGACCTTGTTTCTCTGTGTGCTCCTTGCTGACTCCAGCCAACAAGGAGAAGCTGTCCAAAGGAAGAATTGCGCACAAGTTGGTGGATTTAGTAGTGTCGCAGTTGAGGCGGACGCGCGACACACGCTGAGTCCAGTGTAAAGTGCAGGCAAAAAGCGTTTATTCCAAAAGCCAGTGTCATATATATGCACTTTTGTATGTTTATCATTTGTGCTCATTGTCAGTTGGTTACTTAACTACTACAACAGGTTCATTGGCTATTTTAACTACACTATACTATTATTAGTTACCTACAATACAGACATCCCAAGAATCCAAACAGAAGCCAGCTGCAGATGTGTTTACCATCTACTCCCTTTATTGTTTCGAATTTCTTGCTTCTCTTGATTAAGTTTCTCATGGGTAGACATGGATTGTGCTGAGATCAATGTCAGACTCAGACTCAGACAGGCTTTCTGACCTGCTGTCAATCTCCACATAGTAGTACTGTAGCTGACCCAAAAAACAAGTTGTAGACAATTCATATTGGATGCTCAGAATCAGTAAACTCCAATGACAATTTATTTCTCTTTTTAGAAAGATAAGAGTACCAACCCCTCATGTGTGAAAAGACATTAATTCTTATTTGAAAGACATGTGAAACAACAGTGATAAACACCACTGGAGAGACCCAATGGAATTATAATTGTCTCTCCATAACAAGACTTGGCTAGCCAGCAGTGAGTGAGACACAAGAGCATGTTACAGGAAAAGTTTTCAATAGCTACTTCACATGCATACAGGACTAGGGGTGCTCACAGACTGGGAAAAAAATGACCATGCCTGGGTAATCAAACACTCTTATCAGGATGGACATACACACAGGAGCCAAGTTAAAACTGCACACACAACCTTAATTATGACTTTTCCTGACTTTGAAATTAAAAATGCAGACCTAGATTAAAAGAACATGATTAAGATTGCAATGTCATTTGGCAGTGGTACGAAAAAAAACCAGGCCCTATGATAAAAAGTGAACTTGACCTTAGCAGAAAAGAGAATCATAAGACAACACATTTGGCTCATAGTATTTTTTGTAATCATAAATCTAGATGAAGCAACAGCAATTACCAAAATTTAATAAAAATTGTTAATTATAACAAAGAAACCATCTTGCAAAAAAGCAGCAACATCTATATATCTGCATTTTCAATTAATTGTTGCTTTTCAAATTATGTTTTCTTTGCTTATCTCTTCCACTTAGATGTAGTGTCCTCTGGTCTCCTGGTTAATCTGTTTTCATTTCCTGCATTATGTTCTTGGTGAAAGGCAGAGTCAATGCAGAGATTTTTTTAAAAACCTTAGTGAAATAAAAACATACCATTTGATGCATCAGATTTATTTCCCAAAACTGACTTAAATTATTCACTGAGTATAACTGCTCATTCAGTACAATATAGTTTCAGTACTGATTGAAAACCCTATACACATGTTAGGGAAAACATAAATGCCCCCCATACCATTCTTGACCTGGAACAGCTGAGAATGGACAGATTCCCCACCCCCAATTCAGCCATTAAGAGCACCTGTGAAGTGTTGTAACTACACTCCCTCATATTGAAGGAGATCTGAAACAATGGAAAGAACAAATCTTCCCATCTTGTTTTGGTAGAACCTGAAGGAGGACGTGAACCTGAACGGATGGCTTCAGGAACATACAGCCATGGCAAGGTCTGAGCAGTAGCTGTCACCATGAAAACAGTCTGCAAATAGAAAGCCTGAGACATTCCTCACATTGCAGCAATTGGAGAATAGAAGAAAACATGGTGATTAACAAGGGAGTACCTCAAAAGAGCAGAAAGCACACGAGCAAAGGAGGGTCAGAAAATCAGACTCAGAGAGGAAACAGATATATATTCTTTGCAAAGAAGACTAAAAAGATAACTGTACATGAGATAAGCCTTAATGGGAACAGGCCAAAACAACAGCATCACGGCATAACCTCAGGCCTGTGTAAGAAAACATCTGAATTTACAACTCATAACTATTTCCTTGTTTCAGTATGAATTACATATGTGCATGAGTTTTATGAAGGATTGGGAAAACTTATGGACTTCTAGATGGACAAGAGCTTATCTAGGAACATGTATAAAAATTAAGGGCATTTTTCTTATCTGTGCAGTTGTCTGCTACTGCTAGGCCTATAAACAGCTCCAGAAATTCATTTAAATTAGGTCAAAAGTTGGATTTTTTTTTTAAATATAACATTATTATACATTGTAATATCATTTTAGCAAGAATCCATTCAGAGGAATTACCTGAAGCATACTGAAGTAATAAGAAATGTTTCCTAAGGATTCACAGGCATTCTCTTCAGTTTCTGCTGCTAGCATGTCCAGAGAAAAAGTGCAGGACGTGCCCTCAGGTAAGAATCCAGTCAAACTACAATTTGTCCCAAGATGATGTGGTTATGTGCAAAACATGTCCCCCTCTCTGGCTACTCCTGTATCCTCTGAGGAATAGGATGAAAATACATCTCAAGTTGAATGGTTGACTTTGTAGGGGAGTAAATCTTTCAAATTAATCAAGCTTTGTATTTTGTTGTTTTTCCGCTCCTCTGTGAGTTAATCAGGAGCAACTTAAAATTTTTATGTTTTCATATAAATCACAAATCAGACATATAATCTGATTCTGAGTAAGTTCAAAAATTCACTTACTGGGTTTTTTTCTCTGTTATCTGAATGGTTAAACATAGTAGGATAATTTTACATTTCAAAGAGATAAAACCCCCCAAAACTATTTCCACAAATACTTACTTACAAGTATTTAACATTTACTGTTCCTATGAAAAATTCTGCCAGCAAAGCTTTCCACAAAAGAATGTCCAGAGTAGATGGAGGGACACAAACAAGGAATGCAAGTAAAGGTCTAAAAGCATTTTCATGCTGCTCACCCACATTCCCTTATTTGCAAGAGAAGGAGCCATTGTGTCAGCCATTACAGCAATCAAGCATAATTTGTCACAGATGTCCTGGTAAGTTTTGATACAATACGAAATCAGTCAAGCTTCAAACAGGTCTTGGTCACTAGTCTGTTCTTGGGGACACTACTCTAAGGCAGCCTTTAGAGACCTGCAGTTTTATTGGCTTCATATCTCACAAACAAAGTATTTCACCCAGTCTTTTACACCTCCCAGCTATCCTTGCTCATTATCTAACTAGGTGTGTTAACCAGCATTTCTTATATGAAATAAAAACATGTTATTCTGACACTGTGGTTACTGTCTCCTAGCAACAGAACTTCTTCTTAATAAGGCACTTGTTATTTTCAGGGGTCTATCATGAATACTTTAAATAGCCTTGGTTTTCTATATAGATTCCTTAACTTGATCAATTCTTTTCTTCGTAAGTTTGATGACCTATGAAAATATTTTATAATTACCATAATAGCACAATAACTTGATCTCTAAAATATAAATCTCTTTGTACTAATGTTTCATTTCAACACTGCACTTATATTAAGTGAAAGAAAGTTATTTCTCACATTACCAGGGATTTCTATTTAGCCAGTTTTATCCTCATGAGTACAGGTTCTCATAAGCATCTTTGTAAATTATTACAGTAGATCACAAATAAGCATATCATAAAAAGAGAGGAGAGATTCATGTTGTACTAGTTCTTTAAAAAAAACCAAACAAAACAGTGATCTTTCTGGCTTTGATCAAGACATAAAAAGTGGATGTTTAAAGGTAAGTGACAGTAGAAAAGAAAGCAAAAATCTGAGAAAACAATGGGAAAAGCCCAACTGAAATTACTTAGCATTTTGTTTTAAATTCACCAGATATCTAAATTGCAAGTCTAAGGTAACAGAACACAATATAATTTATATTTGATGGACTATTTCATTCTTGTAAACTTTTTTTTGTTCTTGTCAATCTTAAAAAATTATACCTTCTCAGGGTAATTCTGGAATTCATGCAGAAATAAGTGCAATGCAATTTTACTTCTAAAGACAAATCATTCATTTGTGAGAAATGAGTTTGAAAAAATATAATGAAGGTATTTATTACTTCAGTAATTTTTAAAATCGGTCAAGGTGTTCTAATGTTCATATTTTGGTGACAATGTAGACATCACTGCAATTGTCACCTGCCAAAGACTGAATATGCATCTTAAAGTTACGTATTTCACTAATGTACCAAGATGCAATCAATTTGCAAGCTGTCTCACTGACAGTTTATCTTCTCAGATGGACCTGAGGTACGTCAATACGCAGAATGAATCATCTGGAGAGAGGAAAAAGCAGCTGGAGGACAGAACTGAGCTACTGTCCAGCTCCAAACACACTGACCTACCACAAGGTCATGAAAGCCTGCTTGGGGAGAGGAGGCTACAGAGCAGCTGAAGAGGCAGGGCATTTCACAGACAGGACAGTTTTCTTCCTTCCAGTACTGAAAAAGGCGATAAAGAGAGGTTTCTCTGGAAACACCTTTCTTTGGTAGCCTCTGACACCTTACTAACCTGTGTTTCACTGATCCTGAATGATCCTTAGAATGTTGGAGGGGGATATCTGTTAAGCTATGTCATAAATGTCCCTTTTTCCTCAAGAACAAGGAATTTGCAAAATCTGTAAGGCTAGCTGTGGGTGAGCTAAAATGTCACCAGGAGACTGAGAGGGAGAGTTTGGGTTGAGAAGTACTGAAAAGTCTTTTGTAAAAGAGAGGGTTTCATGGTTCAGTTGGCCCCATCTTTGTCAAATCTTACCCTCTAAAGTCATAAACTCGACTGGGTAGCCAGAAAGGTTTTTCATTCAGTAGAATAGTTACGGCACAAACACTGTGCTGTGTAAGCTAGACTCACAACAACATAAATCCACTCCACTGAACTTTTCAAAGAACACACTTGAAAAAAAAAAAATTGCCCAACAATGAACACTATTTGCATAAGTAACAGGTGACACAAATTGAAGATATTCATATATAGAGGAAAAAACCCCTACGTGTTGGAAGTATAACTGAAACCCAGTGGAATGGATTGCAATATTAAGACAATGGAATTCAAGTTCCCCAGTGACACGGTACATCACTGCGGCTACGTTCACCCTTCAGCAGGTCATGTGGAATTTAAGAACTACAGCACACAAACCCAAACATGGGATACTGCAGGCCATCCACTCCTTTCAAGCAGCAACTATAACCAGAAAAACAGGTAAAATCTTCCTTTAACGGCAGCCTATGTTGTGCATGATTGGATATAAATATTCTTATATTGAATGTCATTCTGGCAAACAGTTTACGCTTAGATTTTTAAAAAAGAACATTATTTTTTTAGTGAGCATATGCAGCAGCAACAGAGGTAATGCAATACTGAGTTCCACAGACAAAAGGGTTAAAAATTGACTTTAAAAGTTAGTGGCTCGTTTGAAAAACAGTTATTATGTTGTATTTATTTCCTTCAAGCAGGATGTGGTACAGAAAATACTAAAGAATACAGCAAGAACTTGGAAAAGGTAATGTTTCAGTCATTACTATGATAATGATATTTAAATAACAATTATTATTGCTATTATTACTATTAAAATTGCTTTGAAAGGATGGATGAAAGCCACAAATATATAAATAATGAGAAAGTAAAGACAATGACAGTAAAATCTGCTATTTTCTAAAGGATACAGGGTTTTCCAAAATGTTGTAAATTATTGATAAATCTCTTGGAAAAATAAGGTGAATTGTACATGATTACAAAAATGTGAAAATTGCTTTCATTGTTAGAAGTCTGTAAAAAGTAAAAAAAAAAAAAAAAAGAGGGAAGAAGGGGGCCCTGATAGGGTG
>VZRR01010329.1:345857-479084 GCA_013398015.1 Oreocharis arfaki | reverse complement strand
AAACAGACAAAAAATAAAAAAGAAAAAAAAAAAAAAAAAAAACAACAACAAAACTATTTCAGTCAACAAGTTCCATGGTAACTAGGTCTTCCTAATTGAATCACTAACCTTTTCTGACAGGATATGAGTTTAGATGCTAATAACATTTTTGTTGATAAAATACTTAAGACTAAAACAAATAAAATTACTTAGTACTACATGACATCTTGATTTTTAAATCTTACTGCTTTAAAAATGACAGTACACAGAAGTAGCAACATCCAACGTGAACGGAGGGTATCAAAAACTACTTTACTGGCACATCTGAAAATAAAGTGACTGGGAAAACATTGATGAATTGGACAACTAAACAGTGAGGTTCCTCAAAGATGTTTTTTGGTCTAATTCTCATCAATATTTTTAATCAATGATTTGAGGATATTTTTGATGAATGAGAATAGAAAATCTTTGGCAGTTACATACATTAGTTGACAGAGATTCATGGAGTGGTAAGTATGAGGGAGCTGCTTACTGCTACAAATAATCTGAATCACTTGCTTAAATGGACACAATTCATGAAAATGCTTTAAATAGATCCCAACACACTCACACAAAATTGCTCTGTGAAGAAAAAACACAGGTTACGGTTAATGGGTGGGATTTTCTCAGTTCACTCCTTTTACTGAGGAGAAGACAGAAAGGATCTGGTTTTATGTGTGGGGGTTTTTTTCTCATTTTGAAAACCAAGCTGCTTGCAAGGAGATTACATTTAGACAGACAAGGACAAAACCACCCTCAGTGACTTAAATGTGGAGGAAGAATAGCTTAATAGTCCCTGTTCTACAGTGCAGTTTCCCAAGCTTCCCACTTTCCCTGAGTCTGGTGATGTTCTGGATACCTTTTTCTTGGAGAGGGAGGAGGACGTAAATGGGGATTTTTCTCTAAAAACTTCGGTTACCAGTTCCTGCGTTTTTGTCAGCCACAGAGGAGCCAGGAGATGTTCAGCTGAGAACACAACTCTGCACAGACATCCCATTCAATGACTCATGCTCCAACCAGCCAGTGCTCAGCCTGAGACGCAAGTTCAGAGCAGTTCAAGGTGAGTGCAGAAGAGCCCACCACCACTAAAAGCACGTCACAGCAAGGGCTGGATGATCAATGTGTGGAGGCCCAACACAAAAGCTCAGTCACAGAGTCACAGAACCGTCTTGGTCTGGAAGGGACATTAAAGATCATACAGTTCCAACCCCCCTACCATGGGCAGGGATGCTCAAAATCAGTGGCAACCCCCCCACCCCCACCCCGCAGTGCACTAGGCCCAGACACCTGAAGTACCAAGTGAAACAATATACTTAAAATTTCACTGTGCTGTATTGTCTAGTTAATTGCAAAGACATAAAATAATCATCTTGTGCATGCTGGCATCAGTACTGCTCTTACAAATACATTAGCAAAACAGAGAAGTTTATGCTGAGAGACTTGAAGAAGTGGTTTACTACATATTTTAATGAGAAATTCACATTCTACGTCAGTTTACAAGTTCACATTCTACGTCTAAATTTGGCAAACATAAAAGTAGTAGTATTAACTGCAATAATATTTGGCAAGTTCTGTAAGCTGTCAACAGTTTGAAATCTTCAAATGAGTAAGAAATAGACAGAAACCATACAACATAACCAAGTTCACACATAAAAGTACTAGAAGGCATTTCTACAATATGGGTGGATAGAGCTTAAACATCTAAGCAAGTGCCTGACCATGCTCATTTATTTACTTTGCACAGCACAGCAACACCCAGGTGAACTAACTCTGGTCCAAAAGTGCCAGTGTAGGACTTCTCTACAGCTAATAAACCTCCTCTGGCAGAGCTCGATAGCTCAGGTGCAGAGCCCACTTCCATGCCTATTTCACTTCCACCCCCAGGACTATCTCAGACGTTACATGGGGTGTCTCTGCACTGCAGGAGATTTATTGACTTGATCAAGGGGTGTTGTGACTTACACTATTAAGCACCGGCTGTGAAGGAGAAGGATGTGCTTCTAGTCCTCAACCTAAAGCCTAGATCTGCTTTCCTGTCTTTTTGTGAGCATTGCAAGAAAAAGCAGAGCTGTGCCACACCCATGTAACTAACATCATCCACTGGGAAACAAAACACATACACTGATGGAAGCAGCTATCATTAGCTGCATCTGAAATATTCTTCCTTTTGAATTAAAGACAATGTCCAGTTTCATTCCTATGTTTTTCTTTATTTGCCTCAAAAAACCCCCGACACTGCAGATGTGAGAAGGTGGAGGCAATATGGAAAAATCTAATAATTAGTTCATTAACAAGAACAAAATTAGTCAAACAAGTATGTTATGCTACAAATTTCACTACTCTGGAAGAGAATCAGTGCAGAAATATTCATGTCCTAGAGCCAGTGGAAGCTTTCTTCACCAACAACAGTGGGACTAAGGTTTAACTCAGAACATCTGTTAATCACACAGACAAAGTAAGATTTATCGTGTCCTTAATTTCTCACTTTTTAAGACTTTGGGATTAGATTTCGGGGAAGACACTCAGTTTAGGGGACTGTTACTTAGCAACCATAATCTGTTTTAAAACAAAGCTGTAGCCTGTGCTTTTTTTTTCAGCAAGGAAATAATAGATCTCTGTCCTTACGTGCCTCTTACCAAATTAATAGCTAGAGCAAACACCTAGACTGAACATCGATGGAAGGCTGCAAGCAAGCTACTTGTCAAAGAAGTATCCTTACATAGTTTGACCCTTTGCTCATTTTTTCAATCATGGCAAAGAAAGTCTCAGCTCTTAAAAAAACCCAACAAAATGATTTGAAAAAAAGTTTCCTCCAGACACTGGCTGCTGGCTGATACAGAGCAGTCATGCCCATGGATGTGAGAAAAATTATGCTTTTGAAAAAAAAATGGGAAAAATAGATACCAGGTGGGCTTTGTTCCCTGAAAAAAAATGCAGAAGATAGCAAGAAAAAACAGGGAATATGTAGAACCTTGCTCTCAAAATCAAATATCAGACCAGAACAACTTTCTTACTCTACCCATCTAAGACTAAAGCAGGGACCCCACAAAGCTGCCAAGCATACTGGAGCTCAGCTGGCCCCAGTTGTATACTCTGAAAGATTTTGGTGTTCCTAATCATTGTACATAACATCCTGAGCTACTCAAAGGCTTCAAGAAAACGACAAGCAACAACATATGGCCTAAATAGACTGTTCATGTCTTCTCCTAAACAAGGCACGGCTTCACCTTAGACTGACCTTGCAATTACAGGCTATGGGGAAGAGTTAGGCACTTGAAAACAGCACAACAAATGGCAGAGACAGGGGAAGACTCAGAAATACTGAATGCAGAGAGCCCTCAATAGGTAAGCTGTAAATTCTGGTCGCAGTGTTTGATACAATCCTGCTCGTCTCAGGCAACTTGCTATCGGAATCTTAAAATGCAACCTGGAAGCAGGATCCTGTATACTACCCCTTCCTTTGCAGATGAAACAATGATAAAAGTTCCTCCAGAGATGAGCTTTTAGCAATTTGAGGACAAGATTCTGAAAAAAAACTCCCAAAAGTGATGAATTTAAATAAGTGCAAAGTAAGCAAAGTGGGTTAGCATACCAGCTTCCTCCAGCAGCATGAACAGAATCTGAACAGTTTTTTCCAGAGCAATTATTGAGTAGCTAGGGAAAAATTGCAATGCCACCTCAAACAACTCATGTCTATATGACTCAGTTCAGGAATACTAATAAAATCCATACATCCAGAGCCTGAACTGATTAGAGTTTAGGAGATACTGGATTCTGAGTAATAACCTCCCAAATTTACCGTAACTATTCTGTACCTAGTGTCATTCATGTGGGGCAAAAATAACTTGTCAACTCTTGACAAACCCCTAAATCTTAGAAATATGTTATTTTAGACTGTGAATTTGTTTTGGCTTTCTCAACTAGGCTTGAGCACAAAAACTTAAGGATAAGAAAGTCCTTGTATCACTCTTAGACCAGAAATTCTATTTGATGTATGATTTCTTTTAAAAGTACAAACATTATCATACATGTATCTGATGTGTATCAAGAATAAACATAATGATTATTTGCAAATATACTGAAACCTAAATTGATCTTGTAATTTAGTGGAAAAGAGATTATATACACTGACCAATCTACAAGACTACAAGGAGCAACAAGTATGACAAGTAATTTGCATATCTTGCCAGAAAACCAATACCCTTCTTTTACCCCCTCTAAATCAGAACTGGCTTTACATCATGTGCTAGAGCTTAGGAGAGCTAAAATATGTTTTCCTCTGTCTTATCCTTGTGTTTCACTGTGAAGGGCTTATTTCTCCCAGGAACACAGTAACAGCTGCTGGCTCTTTCCTCCATGATTTCGCATGACACATTTCTCACTGGAGCTCTCAGCAATTTATTCTTACTGCCTTACTGCTTTTTTTTTTCCAACAAGTTCAGTGTTCCACACAAAAAAATTAGATATGAGGAGTGAGGGAAAAATCCCTTTAATTCAACAGATTGCATGAAATGCCTCTATGCCTGAAGATGCTAAAGCCATGGCTGGGTTTTGAGTGCAGGGAGAGCATTTATTTATTTCATTTTTTAAGGTGCAATATGTGCTAGATATTGTTCACGTGGAGACTAGGGATCTTAAAACTGCCATTCAGTTTTCCACCTCCATCAGACCAGGTCAAGAATCTTGGAGAAGACAGGATTTACCTCAATGAGACAGGAAAGAGGTCACCCCACAGAGGACAGAAAGCCCTTAAGAAAGATTGCTACACAACCGCACTGCTGTGTTACAGCACGCTGCTGCTAACAGAGGCCATGAGCCAGGGTTTGCTCACATTAGTACGGCTAAAAACCAAGGGGATAAATTTCAATCACTGACATGGCACCCTGATTTAACTTTCACGAGTTTCTGACTGTAAAAAACATCAAGTGTTCACGTTTTTACATCCTAAAATTAAAATTACATCAATTAATTACAGCTTCCACTTTGAGGACTCTGAGTTGTCACAGCCAAAGACAAGAAAGGAACCCCCAGGAGGCCACTCAACCCTTACTTGTTCATTCAGAACATGAACACTAAATCTCATTGATCTTCTGATCACTACAAATTATTGGTAAGCTCTGCATTAAAGCAGGCTGTTGTAAATCGGAGTTGACAGTATTATCACTGAAAGAAATGCATGAACTCTGTGTTTGCCAAAGTGTGACCTCCTGGACTAGTGGTGTAGCACTGCAGCACCGCAAGGACTGAGATTTTTAATCCAACTACCACTCTCACACAAATTATTTAAACCATACAGAATTAACTTTTTCTTAATGAGATTTTTTCACACTAAACATGCACTGCAACTTAAAAATTAAATAACCCAGAAGGATATCAGTGCAACATTCCCATCTTAAGGTGCAGGCTCACAAGACTCACCTGCATCAGGACATTAATGGCCTTCCAGACAGCCTCCTTCAGTGAAACCATCCTCCATAGACATTCTCACACTAGCTTGCATGACAGCAGGATAAAAATTTGGAAGAACAAATACAGAAATTAAATGTGCATGTTAAGACCAGAGAAGAAACCCTATTAACAAAGTGAGTGACAAGAATTTTTATATTACAGGAAGCAAAGAGATTATAGAACATAACTGGCAACTGATTTGAGAAGCTGGCATGTTTGCTAGGTTTGCTAACCAGCTGTATATGAACATCTTTCTCTGGTTTTGTCATTTGGTTGGGGTTTTTTTTGTATACTTGAAGATGACACATATTGTTCCTTAGGGCATTTTGTTACCACCTCAAGGTTAAAGAATTACTTAAGAAAAATCAAGAAACAAAGGAGACAGAAAGAAAGAGTTACTTAATCCTTGAAAGTTTTTTGTTGATATGGACCAAGGGTGACATCCAATGTGAGGCAAATTACATGGGTAAAATATAAACAAGGAAAGTTGTTTTGACAAGCAAAGCTTTTATGGAAAAGTGGGAACTGGCATACCATATCTGAAAGGCAGGCATGTACCTGGGAAGAAACTGAGGACACCTAGAGGAGTTCCAGTTGTAGAAATTTGCTATTTTTGTACATTATTTTCCTCTTAAAACAGGTAATAGGAATGATGTGGTGTATTTACATACAAACATATTCACTTGATTAGTGACATGCTTATGTTACATTATCTTATAATCAATCAAAATAGTTCACTTGAGTTTGAAAAGCCAGAAGAAATTCTCTTGACAAGTAACCTGAAGATATATGTACAGATGAACTGAAGAATATTGCCTTTAGTTTGTAATTAAGGGATAGAGCCAATAAGTGCCTTTGGAGTTTGAAAGACTAGCACCACAGTCCCGAATTATGTTAAGCACCTGTGTTACACAGTAGGGTAGGGAACCTCACTCTGGGCACACCTCTCTCCCTTCTTGAAGGATACCCGGAGCAGAGCCTACCAGTCATCCCAAATGACACCCAGTGGTACCTGTGCAAAAATTATGCATTTCTTTGGGCCACAAACAGAGCAGTCAGAAAAAAGGGCATGACTCTGCAAGCACAGGGTAGGGGGCAAGGTCTTATCTTCTGACTCCTGTTGCCTTGGGTTAGAATAAAAATCCATCTGGTTTAATAATCTATTTCCTGCTACATTCTGTAGGCCATAATTTGAGGAGAATATATGAAATGGGACGAGAATAAACTGATCCTTCCTGGCCATATAGTGTTGGTTGCCCCAAGTTAGAAGGGAACGGGCTTTCTAAGCCAAAGGCTGCAATCATGGCAACTTTTAACTGTCAAAGAACTCTTCATGAATTCACTAATTCCATTATTTTG
Organism: Oreocharis arfaki; assembly: GCA_013398015.1. Taxonomy (NCBI): domain Eukaryota; kingdom Metazoa; phylum Chordata; class Aves; order Passeriformes; family Paramythiidae; genus Oreocharis; species Oreocharis arfaki. Next base: position 472,259 of record VZRR01010329.1, on the reverse strand, counting down.
GCTCTCAGACCATAATATATGACCAAGTTTCACAATTTCATCTCTGCCCAGTAACTTTTTTTTTTAAATTTGGTTGCCTCTCAATTCTTCAAGTATGAGTAGTGGAGAGTAACAGTTTCCTCCCTTCCACGTTTTTTTTTTTTTTGTAGGACCCTCTTGAGTGCAGTAGCAGCTCCTTAACTCTTGATCATCTCTATTACCCTTCCCTAGTTTATGTAACATCTCTGCTGAAGCAGGGAGACCAAAGCTGAGTGCAGCATTCCAGATATGATGCACTGCAGATTTATATATATATATTTCACTGCAGTGAAATAATAAGGTTTTTTGTTTTGCTCTTCATTCCCAGATGAGTATTTCCTAACATTTGTCTTTTTAAGCTTCTGTCTTTTTAACCTTTTCTGAGAAATAAGCTCAGTTCTTGGGGTGAAGGAGAAAGCCCAAAATTCTCTTTTCTGTACTCTTTTTTCCACACCTCTCCCCTCCCCTTTATGTTCAGAAAACAGTACTAGAACAAAAAGAAAAACCAAAAAGGTTGAATACTCTCTTCATCCTCAAATTCAAAAACTCACTACTCAAATAATAGCCTGCACAGGCAGGAAAGCAAGTAATTCTGATAATTTCTCCTTGTCAAACCAAGGAGCGATTTATAGTGATAGTCAGATATTATCTGATAGAGCACTTTTCTGTAGGAAAATGAAAACTCAACATTCAATTTTCTGAGAAAAAAAAACAGGGGGAGGTGACCTAGCTTCTACTCCTGCAGCTACTCCACAGCTCATTCAACAAAAGGTCCAAAGACAAGATACAGATTCCATCACATTTCCTGTGACGCCAGGTGTAAAAACTTCAGAAAACACCCAGTTTAGATACTTCCCAAACTGATTTAAAAATAATAATGAAAAAAAACCAACCCTCCTCCCCACTGAAACTTTGCATATCAGTCTTGGGGTTTTGGTTACAAGGATAAGTGTTTTAGAAACACCAGGATTACATCAGGCAGCTTGACTGATCCCTTTATGATGCTACAGGGGAAAGTCAAGCCCAAAGTTGACTCATGCATCTACAGTCAAGAAGCCATTTGGACCACAACAACAACAACTTTATNTATTCTCCATTACAGGTCAGTAGATGGCACTCTCTATATTTACTATCTACGTGTTTTGCACACTTGTCAAAGAAATGCTGCTTCTCCTGGAACTGCAGTTGTAGACCATAGGTCCTTAGACAGCTTCCCTTAGAAGGGAGCTTTACCTACTCCTTGGTGTAGATTTCAGTTTTTCCCATGGCACACAGTCTGGTCAAGTTTGTTGATTAGGACCTGTAAACCCATGGAAACATGAATTGCACATATGGTCTGTACTTTATGCAGTTAATGGACAATCCACTCTCCCATCTACAGCGTAACGGGCCTCAAAATTGGCCCTTTCTATAAAGGCCAAAAATGGCTCAGAATTAACAAAACATTTGCATATGATAGCATAATGAGGTCTATGTTAAAACAGAGCCCTCTTCATTTACCTGGTCAGGTCACTATCTATTTAGAGTCATACTGACTTCATTTAACTGTTTGTCTTTCATATTTGTAAAGCCAGCAGAGCCATGGGAAGGTATAATGCCTCTTCTGTGCACATCATGTACATAATGATCCTTCAAACCAAAACAACTAAATAAAGCCTTATTTACAAAAAGAATAATAAACAAGTTGGAGGTAAAAGCTAACAGTTCCACATGATACACTACAATCCAAAAATAGTTGGGAAGAGAAAGCGTATCTAGGGCTGACTGCTCGCGCACCTGGAGAAGGCAGGCAGGTCTGGATTCTCTGTGCATCACCACCCTGCTGTGCAGAGCACTGCTCTCATCTGGTCAGGACTGCAAAGCATCACACCACTGAAGAACTCTCACGTGGGGGCACTTGGTTTCTATAAAAGCCCACTTCACACAGCAAGCTAAGAGTCATGAATACAGAGCAAGTCTAAACCCTTGTTTATCCTCACAGATCAGATGAGATCAGAAACAAAGATGAGAAGAAAATACATGTTTCTTTTTTGTTGTGCACTATTATAGCAAGCGCCACCCTGTCAACCCAATGGTATGAGCACATAACACCAATGTAGTCCTTTAATACTTCCTTTTTAAAAAATGTTTCTAAACTATAATAATATTTTAAATTTGGTAAATACAATTACTACCAGCATTTAATTGATTCTTGATTACAATCAATTATATTTCTGAAACAATCAAGCATCCTACAATTAAAAGTAATTGATTCATTAGCACACTCCTACTAGACAATTACATAAATGCATTATTTATGTAATTAGATACGTTTACAGTTCATTATTCCACTTTTTATTCTATTGTTGCAAAGCTACACATGTAGAATCTTACTTTGTAACTCTCCTTGCTTTCTATTGACATGGAGATTGCACTTATTTTATTTACACAATTTCAACCTGGAAATCAAAAGCTGAAAGAGACTCAATCCCTACAAAAACAGTGATTAAAACTCATTCATTTGTCATATGGGTGAAAAGTAAAGGTAACAAAATATTTTCTAGGGGGAAACTTCCTTTTTTGAGTTGAAAAAAGCAGCTGTAAAATTTTAGAGGTTTAAAGAACGGAAATTATAATTTCTTTGTGCTAAGGTTTTTATATGAGAATTTGAGGGTGAGCATGAAAGAGAAGCTAGTAAAAAATTACTGTGATTAGAGATGCTTCCAAGACCAAAACCAACTAATGGCATGTACTTACTCTATTATGGCATGAAAACCAGTTCAGAATTTGACAGTCATAACCAAGAATTAAGGATCTGATTTTCAGATGTTCTAGTACTCTACATATTTTACAATTACACTTATGGCTATAATTGCCCAAGCTTGCTAAGAAAATTTAATAAAATCCACAAACCAAACTCCACCAAAACACCACAGACACACCTGCTCAGACAAAGAAGAAAGGACAGATCTGTGAGAAGGAAGCGGCACCTCTGGCCCGAGAAACAGAAGAGAAGAGAAAGGTGTGCTGGAAGCTCGAGCAAGGCATGGTGCTAATTGATGAGAGTACTGCAATAACTCCAGAGAGAAAAAAAGTGAATATAGAGAAATGCAAAGACCTTTCCCCTGCAGAAGACTTAGTAAAAAAAAAGTCTGCCAGACTCATTCCCATGGGGCTCTAAAGCAATGGCTATTAAGACCTCCCTTCTGATCCCTGTGGTCTAAATGTGGGATGACTGCCACATAATTTCAACCCCAAGATTCCTGAAACAGTGACCAAATGAAAAACCCAAGCAACAAAAGTCTGCAAATTTCTATACTTAAGTTGCAGCAACCCTCATTTTTCAATAGCATTACACTTTACTTTCACTTACTTCACACAAATGATTGTAATATTTATCATTACAATGATCATTAATAATTGCTTGACATACACACATTGGCATTAAAAAAAAATATTAGAAGAGTTAATATTTAACTGTTTCTGGTTTCCCTTTTCTTAATGAAAGCTACATAATAAAGCTCCCAGGGTTAATGGAGAAAAAGTTTTTTTTTTGGTAGAGCTCCCAGGCAAACCCTTTCTCTCATCTTCCATAGCCCTGGTGCATTCCTCAAGTCAAGCTCATTAAGCTTCTACTCTCATTTGCTGGACAAATGACAGAGCAGAAGGATATGATATTCAATAATTGCTCATGCTTGCACTCTTTAAAAGTTAGATACTGGGAATGACAGGGAGTGTCAGGAAATGAGTGATCGTTGCTCCATCCACAGAGACAGTTAAAAATGTAGCACCCTTGTGGTTACCTCAGATGCCATCACAAATGCTTCTTTCTAATTTTAAGATATTCTGATGATGCTAAATCTTCACTCATTCCTTCAAGCCTGGCTGAATAATCTAGAACTTTGGTTTCCTGTGTGTTTCTTGTTTTGTTACACAAGCCGGTCAACCACAGTCAGAAGCAGGCACTTGGAGAAAAAAGGCAGCAGAACTCAAGATAAAGAGGAGAAATCAATGAGATAAATTATCATCATAGTTCTTCAGCAGCCTTGGTGCTGAAAGATATGCCCCTGCTTAGTCTGACAGTCAACCATGAAAAGTATCGTGGCAAAGAGACTCCCACCAGCTGTATTTTTTTGTAACAATAACAGATGCCCTCTCAAATCCTATGAAATGCATAAGCTACTTGAAAACAAATCTTGAAATGAAAAAGAACAGGCCAGCTACACGAAGCAGAACCTGTCCACACCTCTGCCAGGCACTGCAACTCCACATCAATTGAGGTCAGAAAGGTAATCAAGAAAACCCCCAGGCACAACAAGCTTTCATGGAGAATCAGCTGGCTATGTTATAAAGCAATCACTGACCAACTAAAAAAACCCCAAACAAATATTTTTAAATGATCATACATTCATCCCTGAGCCTTCTGCCTTCTATTTGACTGAAACGGAGAGATGTTATATTGGGTTTATGTTTATATGTGTCCAGCTTTTTTGACTGATTTGTCTCCTCACTCTTCATAAGTTAAAAGCTTCTCTCATGCTTTTTTCTCTACGGTTTCTCCATGGTTACCAATGCAAAGGAAGAAAACTCTCTACCTCTCTGCAACCTTGATTTAATTCTGATGTTTAGACTGAGTAGGAATTTCTAAGCCCCACTGTGGTTCACTTACACAGCTCCAATGAAATCAAAATACACTAGTCTAGCTTTCAGTCCAATATTAATCCTCATTGCATCTGGCCTCACTTACAAAACACTTCAAACTTCATCTGCAAAGAAGCATGGCTGCCTTCAAAGTCATTAAGTCTTAAAAATCAGAGGAAAGTTCTTCCAAGCGTATTTATTTGATCCAAAACATTAACATGCTGACAGCTGTTGAGCTGCTTCATTTAGCTGTCACAACAGACCATGGAGCACCATAGTGAAATGGACACTTCTGTGTCTGACATCTGCCACTCTTCCATTAACTGCTGCTTCACCACAAACATTTTACCGAATAATTGATTTGGCGAGGTGTATGCAACAGAGTGTCTTTTTTTTTATGCATTAAAACATCTGGGTTTTTGCACTGAAAGGTTCTGCCGAAAGTAATAAAGTCCAAATAGAAGATTTTTAAACTGCCATTTTTTCGTTATGACATGAGAAAGATTCCCACAGAGAGGTAACATGCCTCATCTACTTAGGGAAGCATACCTTCTGTAACAGAAGCTGAAAAGCCTTCCTAAAAATATTAACATTGTAAGCTTTAATAGAAATGAAAATTCTTAGGAAAGCTTCATCTCTACAGGGCTGGTCTTAAATCCGAAGTATCTGCAACTCAGTGGGAAACACAGATCATATGAAAGCAATTTATAATGTTCCACAGCAGAGGCAGAATAAAGTAGCTTTAGTATCAAGGGGGGAAAAAAATCATCACAGTAGACACCTTTCCAAAACTTAATCCTGAGAAACATAAAGTACTCAGGACTCTTAGAAAAGTCTGTAATGCTTGAGAATCAACAGTTCTCAAAACCAGAATGAAAGTCAGGAATTCTCCTACTATCAAAAAACCTAATGTTTGGGTTTGGAATTGACTGAAGTTAATACAACAAAGTCTCCTTGAACCAAATTTACCAAAATTGCAAGGTAAGCCATGGAATGCCAATGAGATACCTACAAGTAATACCTGTAAACTGTAAGACCACATAGGAAGAAACAGCCTTTGACTTTCACCTGGACATGACAAAAGAATGGTTCTGTGTATTTTCTCAGCTTTGTAGAAAGCGTATTTGTATCCCCAGATTTAGCTGAGTATCTGAAACTAAAGCATTGCCTTTTAAAGATTAAAATGGCATAGGTTGAAGGATACGTTCAAAATTTAAGTTCTCTGTTACTTGCCATCTGTTTTATCCAATAGACACACGTGAAGTATTGCTTTTGACTTCATCCAAATTCCAACCATTGGTCTCCAAGATAATGATTTTCCTTGGAAACAGAAACTAGATAAAGAAAACTTACACTGTGCACCTTTATACATTTTACAGAACTACTTAAATCCAAAATGAAATTAAAAACAATGAAAAGCATTCTTTCACAAGAAAGCAAAATACAGTGGCTGGAAGTGCCTTTGGAGGGCATCCCTCAAACACTGCTATATGACACCACAAAGGTGTAGCACCTGATTAGGCTACTGGAATCATATCCTTAGGGAGTTTGGAATCAGCTCAGATAGGAACTCTGAAGAAGCAGAGTTACTGTCATAGGATGGGAAGAAAAAAGATGAAAAAATAACGAAGACTAGGATTGCTGACTTGTACATTTCACACATGACAACTTTTCCGGTGTTGTGGTGCGCTCCTGACAAACTGGGCACGGCCATCTCCTCCCCTCCCACCTCGTGTTTCTCCCCTCCCACGATCCCTCCCATTGGCTCTGTACCCCCAGCCCGCCAAATTCAAACCCCGCGTTCCTGCACCATGGGGTGTTCTGTATCTTCCCCTGCCCACTCACAGGGGTATAACTGTGAGTGTGAAACACATTGTCTCCTTCTCCTGGCACGACCCCGGTGCCATAATAAACCCCACACCATCTCGAGAAGCCCCTCCGCCTCGTCTCTCCTTCCTCAGCGCGCCTGCACCATCGGTGGGTTGGGCGAACCCCTGCTGGAACTTCGCCAGCCCCCCCGCGCCTCTGAGCGATCCGGCCAGCCTGTCCCCGGACCGGGTGGGTGCTCGGCACTGTAGCTGGCAGTACCGCAGCATTCCAGCTCATTTTAGAAATGTTCTACATGCAACTGGACCTAAACAATCTCCTCTACCTTTAAAGCCAGATCTGCTCTGCGCAACTTAGGCTAGATGATCTCTAGAGCTCCCTTCTGGAGAGCATCTCATAACAGGTATTAAAGACTGAGGCCTCCAAACAGGAAAGTAGTTCTCGTTCCCAGTATTCCTACAAAAAAGTAAGACTGAAGTTTTATCAAAGTCCTCCTTTAGATCTAGAGTCATGCACCATTTTAAATAATTTATGAGAAATAGGCACAGCAATACTGGGAGCAATGCACATAGACAGGTGGGACTATTCCTTGATTACTAACAGCTTCCCATTACAGTAAGAATCTCTTAATCCCTTTTTAATAGGCTGAGATCATTGCCTAAATTTCCTCTACAAACGAGTACTTTCACAGGGCAATTCATCAACATCCTGCGGTAGATGGGATGACTTGCTCTGTCCAGCTGGCCCTTCCTCTCCAATGACTACAGAAGGTAGAGATAACTACTTCAGTCCAGAAGTCTGGCTTCTAGACAGACCAAACTCAGTGACAGAAATCCCGTAAGTTACTGGCCAGGGAGGAACCAGTAACTACTCACTGGGATAAGGGTCTTCATCCCTCTCCTTTACACGGCTCTGAAGGTGGCAGAGATAAGCCCCACCCAAGAGCCATAACTAGTCGTTATTTAGAGGTAGAAGGAAGAAACATGGCTGCTGTGGGTTTAACTTGTGAAGGGTAAACAGTGAGTGCATTACAAGGCCAAGCTATTCAAAGCTACAACATGCACATCTTTCTTATCTGCCCTGAAAATAATTTTCAGGGTTAAATTCACCAAAGATTCTAATAGGGGCAACCGCATGTGCACCTTTAATATCTGCTTAGACTGCTAGTCCTTGTTTTACCTAATTTCAGCTTTCTTCAGAAGAATTACATCTGAGATGTTAGCTGCATTATGTTTATCAATTATATTACCACTGAATTATTTTATCCCAACAATTTAATGGAAAACTGGATTACAGCGGCTTAGAGTGGACTTTGAAGATGTTCCTAAGCAATTCATAGGTTGAAGCTCCAGGAAAAAAAAATCGTTTTGTTTCCTAATTTACTTTGGTGCTTTTAAAAAACAACATAGGCAGTGTAGGTGTTGCACAAATTTCTGCATCTACCAACATAAATGAAGACCCTCTTGTCTTGGTGGTGTTATATCATCTGCTTTACTACAGTCTTGCTACACTGGTTACTGCCACACAGAGAGAGATCTAGCCCCAAGGTAAAAGCAGTATGCCAGGCCACCTGATGCTAAAAGGACATTTTAGCTTTCTTAGCCCCTCCCTGCCCATAAATCCAGGCCCTTTTAAATGAAGAAAAACCACTATTTTATGTTTCATGTACATTGATGAAAACTACTCAACAGTCATCATCGAAATAATTTGAGGTTTGTGCTGGCACACATCAGAGTAGAAACTGCTCCAATGTTTTTCAAAGATCGACAGAGCTGGTGGTCTGCATTCACACATTTTAAAGGCTCTTCTTAAAGTGGGGATTTTCATCAGCTGCACAGCTCTGCAAGTTGGCATAAGTTCTTGTCATACTGCCATGGGCTAAATTCAAAATCCTAGCTTAATATTGATGGCAGACTACAATTAGTACTGTTACTACACTGAAAAAAAAAAATCATTAAATCCATCATTCTCATGGCCACATAAAATTTTATCAGGGAAATGCTCAACTTTTCTGACTTCTGTTCACCTCTGCTAATTTCCTACTTTGGATTTCATATGAACTGTTATATTTTATAAAAGGAAAAAAAAACCAGACAGAAAAACAAATTTGTGTAAAATTTTACATTGGGATAAAACTTCTATAATTTCCAGTTCCTCTACACATTCATGGATATATCAAACAAAATAGACAGACCATCACTCCAGACAACAAACAATGTTCATCTTATTGAATATTTTGCTCTGGACATGAGCTGGCATAAGACATTCAGAGAACAACAGAACAAATCTATACTTTATATGTCTTAGTTGTTTGTGTCTGGACATAAGAAAAAGAATTCATTCAGTGAAAATGTTCCCAGTATTCCTACAAAAAAGTAATACATTTCTGACCCCAGTTTCAATATCCTCCTGCAATGAGTTACATTACTAAAATAAATATATTACAAGAAATTAAATCACAGCAGAAGAATATTTTACCTTCTTTTTCTAAATTTGCTTCAGATTACCTTGAGTAGTCTCTAAATTCCTCGCAATTTACTGAATAATCTTAATCACAACAGTGAAGCCAAAGTATTTTCAAAAAGAAAAGAGTTTGCACAGTAAAAGCCTTTTAAGTGTTGCTTGAGTGTCTTGTAGTAATTAAGGTAAAGTTCCTTATCACATAATCCAGTTCTAGGTCGAAATATGTTCTTTTATGCTTGGAAGTTCTCCTCCAAGATCATACATGAACATTTAGAAGACAATAGTCTAATTATATGTCATTTTAAGTACAAGTGTTCTATGTCCTTCACTGACACAGTCAGATCTTCTTTTCAAATTCTTCAAAATACACACAGATAGGGTTCAATATAACTTGCTATGTGTTTGGAGGAGGAGAAAATGGGAAATTCATTAGTTTGCAACTAACACTAACTTATTAATAGGTTCCATAGTGTGATGTGTTTGAGCAATAAATGGAAGAATGCCTAACGGTGATACAAGGAGCAGTTATTAAATGTTATAATACACAGAGGAGCAGTGACCACTCAAGCCATCTGTTTGTTCTGCGTCTACCTGCAGCTGTGAGCCATGCTCACGTAGGAATATCAATACTTTGCCCATAGTCCTGAGCTGTACTTGAAAGAAGGGACATCTACATTTGTGCTGCAGTAAAGGCTGGGAAGGAGACATTTGATTAGATGATACCTCTGGTATAAAGCAAGAAGGAGACCTGAAAAATAAGTCAGAGATGTATCTGTGATGAGGAGGATGCCAAAGGACACAAAGGCCACTATAACAAATCACTTGAACAGCTACACAGAATAGCACCCAGCTGCAAAGATTAACCCAACAACTCACAGGGAAGAAGCTGGTTGCTACTGTTATGTGAAGGCCAGGCAATGTTAAAACCAGAAGCCTTGAGTTTAAGAGCAAGTACTCTATCCTACAGAAAGTTGGGACTGAACCCCATGGACATATCTGACCTTTCATCCTTTAAATCAGGCATTAACGCCTTTCTCAATGAAAATAGTAAAATAGAGTTGACAGCATGACAAAGAACTAATAATTGAGGACAAAAAATCTGCCCAATTCCATGTAAAAGGACAGAAGCGTTGTAAGAGATTAGCCTTGCTAAATCATGACTTCTTCATTGACCTCAAACACAGGAAAGGAGCTTATCAACTAGGTCAGATCACTAAAGAAGAGCATAAAAGAATGGCACAAGCAGCTGGAGCACAAGTAAAGAGGTCAAGACATAGAACATGACAATAAGAAACAAAGGAACCCTATGATCAGAGCTGAGCAGAGATCAGGTCAGGCAAACTTCTGAAGCTGATCTGCCAATAGTCTGCCCTTAAAGTGAGTGCTCCAAAACACCAAAGAACTCACAATATCTAAACACGAAGATGAACAGTATTTTTTTTTTTAAGAGGAAAGTCTCAGACTGGTCAAATAAGATAGATACAAAATAGCTTTGAAAATGAAGTTCCTCTCTCCCTACCCCATCTTTATACTTTTCCTCTTCAGTCTTGTTCTAATCCAGCAGCCACTTTGCCCTTCCTAAGTGTATGAATACTCCAGCCTCCTTCTGACCACTGTGCCTATCACCTGCATGTCTCCTAAGCTTCTCTCTCCTCATTTGACCTGTTTCAAAACCAAGATGCCACAGTCTACCTTCCAGAAACACGTCCCTCCTAAGCATGCTATTAGGAAAGGACCAATATCCCTCTCCAGAAATTTCCATGTAATTCCAAGTTCAAGCAACCCCAAGAACTATGCAAGCTATTAAACACAAAGTATCTAGGCAGTAAACTGTGAACACATAAATCAGGTTCTACAACTAGAAAGACTACATTAGTCAACATTAGAGAGAGAACGTAGAGAAGATGCAGAGAGAGCCAGAGAGCTCTTCTTGCATTAGTCTTATGAACAAGATCTATTGGTGTCTAGCTAAATTAATAGCAACAACAGTCAGAGCTCACATGAACACAGATTACTAATTACATTTTTCAAATTTAATTGGCCTGACAAGTATCAGTGAAGATATATGAAAAAATAGTTGAACTGACATGAGAACTGATCGCAGCTCTGTGATGTCTCATGCCCCTGCTTAGAACAGCGGGAAAGACGAGCTGAGAAACCGCAGACAAGTCAAACTGAACCTCACATGCAAGAACATTTCTCGATGAAGCAACTGTGTGCAGCTATATGGTAACACAGACATAAGTGGCAATCAATGTAAATTTGTTAAGAACGAACTGACAAAACAATCCGATTTCTTCCTGTGCTGTGCCTAAAAGGCCTTTTTAGAAGAAGAGTGACTCATTCATCTTGACTTCAGTAAGTTACAATAAAATCTGAAAACAGAAATTAGGTAAGTGTACCCACGGAGGACCAATGTTTCACTGTCAAACAGAAAGATGCATTGTATGGTGCTTCAGAGTCTGTCCAGGGTCTAGTCTTTTTTCAGCATTTCTCTTAACAATCTAGATGATAGATAGAAGAAAACATTCCTGACAATAATAGGGATTGCAAGTATGTTGGAGGACTAGCAAAAGATGCAAATAGGTTTTAACAAGCTGAAGAAACAGTGCTTACTCAAGGTAAGATTAAAAAAAGCTAGTTAGTAGAAGTTCTGTTACTAACTAAAAGAAGTGGGGGGTGACACCTGGGGGCTGTTTCTGATCTGTGAATCACAATCATAACACTGCACAATGATTTTGGATATTTAAGGAAATGCACCAACAGGAGATGTTCAAAAGAAGATCAACAAGAACTATCAGAGGTAGAAAACCTAAGGCACAAAAGAGAAAAAACAGGAAGAAAATAACCTCTTCTCCATACCAGTGATGAACAGAACAAGCAATAATGGGCTCAAATACCAACCAGAAAGATCTGGGATAGATTTTAGGAAAATCACTCAACTGAGAATAGTAATGAAATACTGGAATAGATTGTCAAAGGTAGCTATAGGTTTTCCATCACTGATGATCTACAAAACAGAACTGACAATCTCATTCTGCCTGGGACACAAGGATGGCTTCTCCAAGTCTCTTCCAAGGCAGTTTTCCAAAACAATTAATGACTATCTCCTCTCTGAAGGACATCCTATCACACATCTGAATTTCCTTTGTATAGACACAATTTGCTGTACAACAGACACTGATGCAACACTTCTTGTTCTACAGGAGTTTATGGATGTGGTAGTCCCAAATATGGCAAAACACTGTTGGCATCTTTGAAAGCAAAAGTAGGGGGAAAAACCCCCAACCCTAAAAATAAAGCAAACCAGGAGACACATTTCGGTTTTGATCTTTTAGCAAAATTAAACTTATCCCCCATCCATTTTTCCCTTTCTAGTAATATGTTTTCCAGTAAGTGTTTGGTTCTAACTGCTAAGTGCGAATCTCCAACATGATTCAAAGTTTCCAGCCATAAGATGGGATCATTAATAGACTTTACCCCAGAATCTTCCCTGATGATGACCTGTTGCTATGGAACTCAACCTCCAGAGCAAAACTGGAAGGAAGAACTATTTTATCATTAATCACATCGCTAATACAGCCCTAATAAGCTGAGTTTCATATCCTCTGGATGCGGATGGAATCAAATAAACCTGCTCTGAGCAATGTTTTAATCAACTGCAATGTTTGCTGAAGGCCATGGCAGTGTAACTTATAAATATATAGGTGCTTTATTCACTTTACAAGTAAAAACACAAAATAAGAACTGAACAGACTGAACAGAAAAACTAACTTCAATCCTTGGAATGTATCAAAGCCAAAGGAGTTTGGAGATAATGATGAGATGCTCCAGCAAAGCCTCCTTACTTCATTAAAATTGTTGTGAAATAATTTCCAAGTATCAGGGAGATATAATATCATTGCTTGTTAAGCCTCAAGACTTCTGTCACAGAAAATGTGTGGTCTGTATCCAATATATATACATTGGTAGAAGTTCAGTACAGCATTCTGCATTGTGGCACCCATGCTGAGTACATCACAAGCAAGCAATACCATGGCAGTTCAAAATAATGCAAGATAAGAATAGAAAGGAAGAGGGACAATGAATTACAGAGAAGACATGACAGGTGGAGTCTCCAGACAGAGTTTCTCAAAACAATTGCACTCAATTATTCACCCACCACCAAAAGCGCCTGCCGAACAGAAGAATCATATGTTCTTCATAATTCATAGAAGAATTGCTATTGCTTATAATTGCTTATGTTGCTTACAATGTATCAAACGAGAACATGCCCTGTCACAAACACATACTTGCTCTCATACTGTTTTTTCCTCTCATGAATGGTCTGAGTAGCTGATACCATTACGATTTTTTGCCTTTTCTTTTATACCCCTTTCATATACTCTTTTATACAGCTTTTGTGTATTCTTAGTGCTTTTAGTCCACATACTTATAATTCCTTAAGTCAGATAACCTAGTTGACACCCAATATGCCATTAAACCAGGAGACCAAACATCCTGGAATCCTCGCAGTCAGGGGTCAGAAAGGCCCAGACACCAAGGTCCTCTCTAGAACACATTCTGTAAACTAAGATAGGCCCATCCAGGGGAAGGTTCCTCAAGACGGGGGGTTCACTCAAGCCTCTCATTGGGGAATCTTTGATAGATATGCTAATTTGCAAGGCCTGTGTGCTTTTCAGGTGCTGGGAGGGGGAGGGGGCATGCATTTCGGGGTGCATTTCAGTGCATTCCACCGGGACGAAGTGCTGCACGTAAGGATCTTTAAATAAATACTGAGATAAAAACCCTTTTTTTTTCACTTAACCGTGTTTGGTTCTTAATTTTAAGACCAGGGAAAGGTGACAAGCAAGCCTCCTTCTGAAAACCGTATCATTAGACACGAAGTTTTTTGTCTTATGTTTTGCTCATGACAACTGAATTTCTTTGGGTTATTCTCTATTTTGGTTTTAAAAAGAGGAAAAATGGATTTTTTTCCCATAGTATAAGTCATATAAAATTATTATTACAAAATCTCTTGTCAAAGTCACAATTTTGAAGTCTCTTATTCAACTTATTTAAATAGCAAAGTGGTTATAACATGCCTTTGGTCACAAAAAGCTTTTAATTCACAGTAACTGTTGGCTTCAGTGAATGTTACATATTACTGACAATCCTGAAACATATTCAGACACAGTTTCACTGTAAGGAGGGTGCCAGGAGGATGGAACCAGGCTCTCCTCACTGGTGTCAACCCATAGGACAAGAGGCAATGGGCAGAAACTGATGCACAGGAAGTTTCATCTGAATACAGTGAAGAACTTCTTTACTGTGCGGGTGACTGAGCACTGGAACAGATTGCCCAGAGAGGTTGTGAAATCTCCCTCACTGAAGATACTCAAGAACCATCTGGTTGTGATCCGATGCCGTGTGCTCTAGGATGACCCTGCTTGAGCAGGGAGGTGAGACCAGACGAGCCACGGGTCCCTTCCAACCTGACCCGTTCTGTGATTCACTCTACCAAATAACCAAACAACTTTAAAAAAACAAACCAAACCTCAACCAACCAAACCAAACAACACATCCAATAGGCTGTGTCTTCATACTGCAAATTATCCTTAGAGAGTAATCTGGAAATCAGTCTTTGATACAGATGCGTTAGGAATAACAAAGATATGTGATTATAGAGTGGTTTATAAACAGTTAATAAATGACTAGGAAACTATCTCTCCTAGACATTTTTCAGAGAAAAATTGACAAATAACTGCTACCAGAATTGCCATGAAATAACAACATTAGAAAGATTCCAGCTCTTTCCCATAGTTATATTAAAATCTGTCGCAATTGAAAATGGAAAAAAAAAATACCTCATGAGGCTAAGAAGTGTACACCTAGAAACACAACAAAAAGAGGAAAAAGTCTGTAAATGGTGCTGTATGATGCCTTTTTGATAAAAAGCTGTAGTCCAAAGCGTTGAGCAATTCCAAAAATGTAGCTATGCAGCTTTTACACATCAACTTTTTTTATTAAGCATGTTTGTTTGCAGAACTCAAGATTTTCTTTTAAATCCCTATCTTCTATTTGAATCTATTTTTTTACTTAAATGCTGTAAGTTGAAATTGAGGTCTTTTCTCAGCTTCCCTCTGAGGCCAATGAATGGATGTCTTCAAGTCCAGTTAGTTTACTGGATTCTGATCAGAGGACAGAAGTAGCCTCAGCTCCTCACTCATCCTGTGTCTGGTGAAAACAGGGCCATGAGGGAAAGGTATTTATCTACACTGGGATAACAGGAAAGAAGCTAGCTTCCAAATCTCCTCATATTTACTCCTGGCTGCATTTAGGGTCAGAAGGAAGAAGTAAACTAAAGATGTCAAGTGATGTAGCTCTAACTCCGAAGCACCCAAGGAGAATTTTGCTGTGCTGAATATGCTCTCTCCAGGTCTCACAGCAAAATTAAACTGATCAAACAGCAGAAGGTGTCTAATCATTACACTTCTTTCGTATTCAGTGTACACTCTCCTAATTGTTTTCAATTACTGCATTTCTTTTCCTGGAAACCGATAGCGCTTGCCTGTGCTTGGCACCTATTAACTGGCCTCAGCCACTGGAAACGTAGTGACTACATTTCTGTGCATCTATCTGTGGCTGCAAGACCTGATTGCATGGAAACTGTGCTCAACTTGCCCAAAACTTGCAGTTTCACTCTACCCAATGAACAAACCTGGCTCATTTTTCCAAATAATAAATAATTACCTTCTCTCATTTCCCAACAGCCTGATGGAGCTTCTCTCAAAGATATGGATCTTTTGAGTTTACTAACCTGATCTTTTATGTCTAGCTAGAAATTCTTATTTGCTCAGGACAGTGACATCTAAGTGCATTTTTGAGACATTATTTGCATGCTCATCATTCTCCTGTAACAGTCATTCCTAATCTGCATGTTAAAATTTATCTGTGGAGTAAGCAAAGTAACTTAAACCACCAAAACATCCAAAGAGTATTGGTTCAGCGTTCAAACTACTGTCTGTAACTTTACTCAACAGCACATTAGAGATGTGATTGGGAGACGTGATATTATGCTTATGTTTATATTATTTATATCATATTTATATCTAGTTATAATTTCTTTCCCTTTCTTACCTGGATGCATTTTAACGAGCTTTTGAGTGTATTGTGCTGCTCTGGTTAGGAGAGCAAGTTTGTTTATTCTGTTTAGATGATAACCTGAGTGATGCCTGAAAGTGGGTATTAAAGAGACCCGGGATATAAAAAAGTCTCCCTCTAATTTTATTCTTTTTCTCTTGGATGAAATCAGTCATATTCCAGTCAATGTCTGCTTGGGACTTCTATAGAAACCTTTACTTTCGTGTATGGATATGATTCACTTGAGCTTGTTCTTTTAAATAACACAATTTTTTTTTTCCAAAAAAAAGATCTCACAGGCCTGTAATTCCCCAGATCCTCCCTTCTGCCTTCTTGTAGCTGGGCATCACAGTTGCTACCTTCCAGGCACCTGGGACCTCCCCAGTTAACCAGGGCTGATGCTAGATGATGGTAAGTGGCTCAGTGAGCACATCTGCAGCTCCTTCAGTACCCCTGGCTGAATCCCATCCATCCTAAGAGATCTGAATGCATTAACAAAGAGTTGTGAATGGCAACCAGTGCCTTGCTTTCCTGTTTAAAACTGATGCTTCAATTAACTCATCTTGGCAACACGATTGATTTATGGTGATTTAGAACAGAAGTTAATTTTTTTCATTAATCTCAAGACATTAATAATAATAATAATAGTAATAACAACAATAATAATGCTGCCTCACCAGTATTCCAGGTTTAACATACCTCAGTTGAGTAAGTACTCACTACACAGAAGCCATACAAAATGTCACCTGTAAACCACAAGACCTTTGGCTTCTCCTGCACTGTCAGACATGCCAGGTAGCTTTCAGATATGTACAGTGCAGCAAGGCTGAGAATTAGATTACAATGACAGAGTAGTACAAATCCCCGTAGAGAAGCACAGGGGTCAGAGTAGTAATAAATGTGCAATTGCTTTCACTGTAACTTTGATGGCCAAGACAGCAGAGGTTGGGGAAGGAAAAGAGGAAAAGTCTCTATTATCTATCTGAAGACACTCTTAGCTTCAGTCTCAGCAAAACAAGAAAATGTTATTTTGGTTTTCTTTGCCCACAACAGCACTTCAATGTATTATTACACCTTCACTAAAGAAACCAAATGAAGCCTGCTCAGACTACTAGTAGCCAGGGAGATAATTCCCAACTCCCACACTTTCTAATGTAAATGCAGTGTCTACTCATTTACTACTGAGAATTACATACTGGCAGACAAGCAAGCAGTGCTCTGAAGCCTGAGTGCTCTCTAAGAGGATGGGGCTCTGTGCCTCTCAGGAAAGCAGCACATGCCAATATGCGATATGATCTGATCTTTACTACCAATGTTACTCTTTCACCATCTCTAGCAAATAAAATAGTTGCACTTGTAAGATTAGCAGGAGCCATACCCTGACACAAAGGCAAAACCCAAGTGCTCAGCTGATTCAAAACAAACAGCAGCCCCCATTCTATGTCCCTATGCAGAAGGAGCTGTCACCTCATAGAGGAGTGAGCTGGAACATGGCAAGAGAAAGTCCTCCTCAACCTGACACCACACCTCTTCCACACTGGTTCCATCTTTACCATGTAACAGATCACACACACTTTCAGAAGACCAAAACTTGCAGACACTGAACAGAATATGAAGAACTTATTCCAGGGAGTTTCTGTTTATAATATTTTATTAAGATGCATGGCTTCTTGCTCATCTGACCCCAGTTTACAATCAAAACCTCTACAGTTATCCATGGACTGGCACACCTTCTAAGTGGCCTCCAGATTGTCCTCAGAATTTCTTCCTCCGTACTCTTTACACTCCTTCAACAAGTGATTGTTCACATCCCATGCAAGATCTCAGAAAGGTTCTTAACTTACACATTTTAGTTTCATATTTTATCTTAGATATTAAATATTTCTTTGAACACAGTAGCCTTAATTTACCTGGGCTGGCAGTTTAAGTGGGGCAGAGCTTTATTTCCAACATATGGCCAAGTGCTTCTATATTCCAAAAGATGGTGACATATTCTGTCTCTCCTCCATTTTTTTTTCTTTTAATTGTTTAGCATATACAGGAATTGTTTAATTCATAAAAGAAAACTAGAGCTATTCTGCATTGCATGAGAACTTACCTAGCTGCACAATAATATTGTTACCATAGAGTAACTGCTCAGACAACCTCCTACTCCTGAAGTACTGCCATCTAGGGGAAAAAAAATTAAAGAATATGAAAAAAACCAATGTTAACATTATTTGTCTAATCAAAGAAAAAAAGTTTTTATGGCCATCCCAAGAAAAAGGGCTTCACTCGTACATGCGTGTTTTACCACACAACCCGGATTCCACATCAAACCAACTGCTAAAGATACATCTTCTCTTTAAATATAAAACCATTATCTACAGCAAAAGCACTCCCTACTAATTCTCCCAGTCCACAATAACAGACTTCTCTGTGTATTTCAAAGAAACAGTAAAACCAATTATAGCCCTGAGAACTGGGAATTTTGCAAGGAGAAATCCTAACAAATCAACCCCTTGACACCAAGAATGCATAAAAAAGACATTATAAGTCCTTATATAAAGGGTATATTTTAAAAATGGAAAAAAATGCAGAAAAATATAAGCCAGATTGTTTTACATACTAGCATGATAGAAATTGACCTGTGTTGTTTTAACAGATCTAGTTTTGAGGTTTGATTTCAACTCTTTCATTCACTTTTGGAAGCTCTAAATTTTATGTTTTACAGAAAACCTGGGGGAAAAAAAAATCAGAATTCTTGCATTTGCTAGAATTTTTTAGTTCAGCACAGTATTATGGAAAAATATATGAAAATGCTGATATGAAACAGAACTTTCACACATGGTCTTTCTGCAGAGTTGAGACAATATTTAAACAATGTGACAAAGAAAACAAATTTAAGCAGCCCTTTTTAACTGAAAACTTCCCTATGCATTGTCTCATAAGCAAATTCACAACTGGTGAGCAACCCTTTCCTAATAGACCACCAGCTGTAGGTCTGGTATACCTCAGGATGATTTGGGTTTGAATTTCTTGGCTAAGCATTGCAACAAAAGTTTACCCATGTCATTAGAATTTCAGGCATGCCTCTTCCTCAACAGTCATTGAACAACTCATGAAAGAAGCTGGTATGGCCCACGTTAAATGTATTTCCATCCCTAGTGGGATGAAACAGATTGGGAAATGTAGATTTGGCTCTGTCTCCCACAGCAACTTTCAGATCTCGAATACAATCAGCTAGAACGGGAACAAACTGATACTGCAAATGCAGGGCAGGCAGTAATCAGCAAGGAATGGGGTAAAACAGGGATCTGCAGAGCTCAGCAGTGAGCTGGGTTTTGCCTCCCAAACCTGAGGTGCTGGTTACTGACAGCTCCTGATGCAAGGCAAGGACAGGAGAGCTAATTGAAAAGAGGACCAAAAGCTCTAACATGTCAGGACAGGACCGAAAGCCTTTGTTGCTCTGCTCCCTGCTGGAAGGCCAATGGCTGTACTTTGGGTAACATTGGTCTCCCTCCTCTTAGTGCTAATGGCCTTTCCTCAACTCTCTTCTGTTAACAGAGGAGATACAGCAAGCCTGGCAAACATCTGCCCCAGGCCCAGTGTTGTTGCCTCAACACTAAACGTGCCTAGAGCTGAGCCCTGTCTCAAGGCCACAGGGAAGCACTGGAGTTCAGATTTCAGCACAAAAGGATTACACCAAAATGATTATATTCCTGATAAGTCACCTACAGCCTCTGCAAACTTTTAAAGTTGGAACTGGCAGAGGGGACCTAACACGAGCTAGAATCCTTCATTCCAGCTAGGGTATAATTATATGGTTCTGCTTGACAATGTGACATAGCAGGGGCAATGAAATATCCATTTCACAGTGAGGCCAGAATGACACGGCTACTATGGATGGTTAGGCTACTTAATTTATGTCTCAGAACTCATTTGAATTTATTAAGCATTGTCTACTACATTCAACTTTGCTATAGATAGCTGCTTATAAATTTTATAAGAAATAAACACTTTAGGCATGGGCAATTTATTTCTTCCTGCAACCTGATTATCTTTCGTGAAATTGCACACTACAGACTAATACTTACAATATCTAATTTGTAGAAAGCATGAAAACAAAAAACTTCAAACTGCTGCAGAATGGTAGACAGAAGAAAATGCATTAGAGGAAGAATAAAAACAAACAAACAAAAAGAAAACACTTAAGGCATCGAAGGTGCCTCAAACAGTGAAAGATTAATGTTTTACAAGAAAGCCACTTATCACTTTCTGTGTTTTCTGTATTTGAAAAATAATTAACCATGGGGTGGGATTTTTAAAGAAGAAAACAAGGCAAACATTTCCTGAATTCTTACAAAGAAGGTAAATGTGGGAAGACTTGACTGGAACGAAATAGAATCCCTCAACTTAGAGTGCATTGTTTGCTGTCCTTTAAAAACAGACTAACCCAGTGTGCACTTCATTAGTATTCTAATTGTCAAGTTGTGCTCAGTGGTTGTCTCAGGCTGTCTGATTAAAAATTAAACAAAATTAATTTTTTTCCATTGCCAGATGCATTGAAGGTTTGGTGTGGTGGGTTTTTTTTGAGGGGGGGTTTTGGGGGTGTTTTTTGTTGTTGTTGTTTGTTTGTTTTTTTAAATTAAACTCCCTTCCCAACACTTAGGAACACATGCTATCATAGTAGAGTGGTAACTCACTATACTTTGCAAGAGTAGACCATGAAAGACTATTTAATTCTGAATTACAGTGCAGAGGTGTTGTTCTTATAATGCACTGCTGCTGTTCTGTTCAGCTCAGCTGATCTGTGTGTTCTCCAAGGGTGAAAGAAAAGCTGATGGGACTGTGACTACAGAACATGGCAAATAGCTCCATGACCTTCAACTAGCTGTAGTGCACATAAGACAGCTTGTTTTCATCTCTAACTAGACATTGTGCTTTGGTAAGGACATTCTTGTGGATGTGATCTTAGCTACTGAGCAGACTCAGGCATTTAAAAGTAACATTTGGGCACTGTCAAACTACTCTCTTCCAATTATATATCTATCTAACATAAAACTGTAGCAACAGGTGTTCCTCTTAATCATGAATGCAATGTTTCAATAATGCTAAAAAGGATGACCTAAAAAGTAAATTTCTGGACAGAACCTCAAGATCCTGGCACAGATTTTCAGGCACATCCACAGACATATTTTCAATTTACTCAAATAAATAACTTAAACCATCTTGTTCTTTTGTTTCTTACAATTACAATAGGGATCCTTCTTTCTCTCTGTTAAAGTTAGATACTTTGTAAACAAAATTAGTTGTGTTATGTGCGCAGACACTGTAGTTGTAGAGGATAAAACTGATTCTATATTCAGAATACTGAGATTAATGGGACCCAGAGCATTCCCAAGACACAAGAAAAATATACAGTTATTATTTTAAGCTACAGCCTACAACTAGAATAACATGCCAATCAGTCTGATCAAGGACAAGAGAGGAGTCATGTTAGACTTGAGGTTTTTTCAAACTTAAGACTATGGCCCCTTGTTTCATTCATGTTAAGCATGCTGTCAGTGATACTAACTATAGCATTTATAAAACTAATTTAAAAGACCAGGAAAAGTAGTGAACTTGCTAAAAAGCTGTAGTGAACACAGTAAGGTTGCATTAACAAACACCAAAACCTTCAGAAAAAATATTGAATGAACATATGCCAGTCTCTAGCAAGACAGATTTTCCTTTGTAATCAGGCTCTCTTATGCTGGGAACAACATACAAAGGCAAATACAGATAATGTGATCAAGTCAGTTCCCTTTATATTTTGGAATATTGATGGTTAAAAATTATTGTTGGCCAGAAAACAGAGCTGAAGAATTATAGAATTCTTCTTAATACAACCCAATTTATGCTCTCCTTCAGAAATTTTTGAAGGCTGTCAGGTATTGCTATGATATTCAACTTTCCTGCAGTATTTACATGTGGCTTCTTCACTGTCTTAAACACATGCAGGTATGTCGCAGTTGAGGCAAACACCACACACACTAATTCTAGCATAAAGTGCAGGCAAAAAGCGTTTATTCCAAGAGCCAGTGTCATATATATACACACTTTTGTATGTTTATCATTGATGTTAATTGTCCATTGGTTGCTTAACTACTACAAGAGATTAATTGGCTATTTTAACTACACTATACTATTATTAGTTATCTACAACATAGGCATCCTAAGAATCCAAATAAAAGCCAGCTGCAGCTGTGTTGCCGTTTACTCCCTTTATTGTTTTGAATTTCTTGCTTCTCTTGATTAAGTTTCTCATGGGTAGACAGGGATTGTGCTGAGATCAATGTCAGATTCAGACTCAGACAGGCTTGCTGACCTGCTGCTAATCTCCACACAGGTACACAGCCAGAGACACTAGAGATGGATATATAATTTTTTGAGTAAGGCTCAGCTGAATTCTTCTTCCCCTGTGGAAATGTTGGTCTCATTTGCAAGATTATGCATAAATATTAAGCACAAAGACTAGGAAATTAAATTAAATCCCAAATTTTTTCCCTTGCAAAAGGGGCCATATCCATATGAGAAGTAAACGTTATTTGCAGTGGTGGACTCGAACAAGTTAAGAGGGAAACAAACCAAAGAATTAAAAGGAACAGGGCAACTCATTCAAAATGACTGAATCTATACAGGTAGACATCAGATAGGGCCATAAGGCTGGGTTAGCATGTATTTTCTCAAAATCAATTTATTATCC
Organism: Oreocharis arfaki; assembly: GCA_013398015.1. NCBI lineage: Eukaryota > Metazoa > Chordata > Aves > Passeriformes > Paramythiidae > Oreocharis > Oreocharis arfaki. Next base: position 449,482 of record VZRR01010329.1, on the reverse strand, counting down.
TTTTAGAGTTGATCTGAACACGGTCAAACCTTTCACATTTTATACTCGATTGTCCAAGTCCTTCTTCTTTGAACACAGAAAGTGTTCTACGCCCAAATGCTTCAACTGTAGCCCAGTTAATACGGTGTTAAAAAGGATTTTATTATGGAACTATTAACAGCAATTCACACAGGATATTTAGTGGCATTTCATATTTGTACTCTTACAAAATTTTTAAAATATGAAAAGCTGTTCTAAGGAAAATGTCTTCATGTCTGGAGTTAAACAGCTCTGTGACTTTTCATGTCCAAATGTAAAATATCTACTATGCCCAAAATTTTACAGGTTTTAAACTAAAAGGATTCTTTCCTGCAATGAAATAGTCTTGGCAACTTAAAATAAAATTCAGCAGCTTTAAACATTCCCAGCATCACCTACTATGCTTAAACATCGTATAATCAACAGCTGAGTAATCAAATAAACAGAATCCAAGCAGGCCAAAACTTAAACTTCACCCACCTGTCACTTCATTCCCCAGGCTGTGACTTTGCAAATTCTTTTTTGGGAGGTGAACTAAAGTGAATAGTGCTGGATTTGTAGTAAAGGGCACCTCTCTAGCATTACCATTTTTCACCAGAAACACCTACAGCTTCCCATTCCACCTATAAAGGAAACTGCCTACACTACAAAGGAAGAACCAAGAAATATTGGCCTGCCCTGATGTTAAATCATTATGGCTATGACAGGCATTCCTACACATGATGCATGTGCAGCTGCAAATAAGGTCACTGTGTTTTCTCCTTGGCAGTTAACACTACGTGCTGAACATCCCTGCTTCCTTTTGAAATTTACACTAGCTTCACTCCCTTAAAAATTAGACAAAAAAATTGCAAAGTAATTAGATTTCTATGTCTAATAAGAGAAGACTTAATTCACTACTGATATATTTCACCTTTCTGTCAGCTAGTTTAGCAATGACTTTCACATATTCTGAGTTTTCCATGCTGCTGAGCTCCAAACTAATTTACAGCCTTTGGATATTGTAATGTGCTGTGACAATAAATAACAGAATCCCCAGATTTCGCACTATGTTAGATCCAGGCTCCCCTTACAACAGCCACATTTTCAGATAAAAATCAGAGCTGCTGGGCTCAGCAGTCATGGTGTAGGCACAAACCAGCTCCTCATCCTGCAGATATATTTCTTTATTTCTAACAGCACACAGGCTTCATCACCAGCCTGGCACAGGTAACATCCTAACCCAAACATTGTAATTACTGTGAGAGCACGGAACAGTGGCAGTGTATACACACACACATATTTCTGTCACCAGTTAGAGCTGATCAGTGCGGCACTGATAAAAATCAATGGCAATGAGCTTATTTAGAACAGACAGGGGCCTTGTCTTGAAGAGCCTACGTTTTTGCCAATTACACAAATTCATTTTAGCAAAGCAGTGCTGTGCTTTCTAAAAGAATCTCATTAGTACTGGCTTAGCATTAGCTTGGCTGCATTTGGAAAATCATGATTAAATTCATTTGCTTATTGCAGTAGTATACCCTGGCAAAGGCACGATTCACTACGAACTACTGTTGAAGACAGCTTAGTGAGAGTGTGCTGATAAGAAATATTATTTAAATAATCTCACCAGAAGACAGCATCTCTCATCATGGATGCTGGCCAAGTGCTTCCAATATTTTGTGAGTTAGTGCAGCCAGAGGCAAAAACAAACCCAACAGTCACCAGGAGGATTTGTGGGGCTTCCCCTGGTAGTTTCCCATCCAAGTACGATGCATGCTTTCTGAGATCTGATACCAAATGTGGCAGGGCTGCTGCTAAGAGGGTCACCATGGGATTATTTTAATGTTCACTGAAATGGAAGCAATTTATTACATACTGCAGTAGCATCGCTTTCGTTCAAGTTATAAGAGGTTGCAAGCAGCCTTTTAAATCTGCTCTGCCTTTCCCTCTGGTCCCAGCTTACCTTCCAGCTTCTTGGAAGGATGATGCTCTGCAAAGCAGGCTTTGGAGGTTATACTAAGAACAGAGCATTCAGTAAGTACTCTGTTGACCTCCCAGAGCATGCAGGGCTAGAAACATACATCTGCATGCCTAAATTCAGTTTCCCCAATGGCCTAAGAAAGGGATGCATCTGTGGAACAAGTTTCGCACTTACTTGAATATTATCATAAAACATTTACATGATTTAATTAGATTATGTAAATGCTTTACTACAATTTGAAGCTTTGAAAATCATAATGTCATGCTCTAAATTATGCAAATATTGAAAATGCTTTTCACAGCAGCAGAAGCAAAGACACGAGTGAGACAGTCCTGCCACATGCTGTTCTGCTGTTCTCTACTCACCGAAGACCACACAGAATGCATTACTGTAATCCTGACTTTTTCTATTAACATTTTCTGCACAGGATGTAGTTATTTCGTGCCCTCATTTTATGCTAAGCCTCAAATCCAAATTTGATTTGGAAAACGTTCTGTGGTTTATATCCACATCCTGACTAAGCAGCAGATTTTTCACAATATCCTCCCCACTCTTCTGACACAACATGCGCTTCATGGCAAGGAGATCTCAGCAAGGAGATGCAGTAAGAGTTATTCATTGAACCATCTTCCTAAGTGCTGAGCAGCGAAAAAGGGAAGTAGGTAAAACCTTGGCAAATGTTTTTCTCTTAAGTTAACTTACTTCCGTTGTACTCCTGGATAGAATAGTGCTGCCACACCAGAGCACATGTCACTAAGAGATCCTGCACCTCATAGGATATTCTTTAGACAGAACAGGACTTCATATGATCTACCTAAATAAGTTACAACAGGTAGGGATGGTACCAAATTAGTTGGAGACAAAAGGAACAATCATGTGAGTCAAAAGAACCATCAAGAATGAATTGCAGGAATTAACATGTACACCAAAGCTGGGTGGCTGAATTTTACCAGGACTTCTGTTATTCAAAAAATTGCTTTGTTACTGCTTTCCAATGCAAACTGAGTGCACCAGCTTCTTCTTCAATACAGCAGCTCAGTGTATCTGAAACACTGAAGTCTGATGTTAAGAGATTTCAGATGCCAAAATGGACCCTAAAGCATGTACTACTCTAGGGTCACAAATCTTTCTACACGATCAGAGTATCTCACCTCCAACTCCTACTGGTTCTCCAGTATTTGGACACCCCTCTCCTCCAAATTGATGATCATGTCCAGAAAAAAAAAGAAAAAAAAGAAAAAAAGTTTAGTTTTATGAAAAATCTGAAAATGTTTAAATTCTAAGGCAAGGGAACTTTGAGAATAACATGTCAGAGAGAGATTTCTTCATGTGCAAGTTTGGCTTTTCCTCACCACATTGTTAAAGGACCTACCCTACAGCCCTTCAGCCATGGGTGACCAGAGAGTAGTTGATGTGCAGGCCAGGTTATGTCACATGGCCATTGGTATATTCATGCTGATACAAACCATCTGGGGAAACACTTTTATCTAGCAGCAGCCTACATTCCTGGCTAACCACAGAATAAACCTGTCCATTTTTATCTTATACAGATTATGACTCTTGGGAAAGCTGCTCCCTCAGCAATCTCTGTCACCTCTGGTGTGCTGCCTGGCTATGGTTATGACTTCTGAGAAAGCTCACAGGTTGTTAAAAAAGGCACTATAAAAGCCTGTGGGGGAAAGCCACACAAGATAAATATGAAACTGCAGACAGAGGTAATCTTGTTTGTGGTGGGAAACATTAGCAGCTGCAGGGTTCAATAGGGAAAAGACACCAAAATGCAAAGGTCTAAAATCCTAATGGGACAAATAGAGCTGGAAGATGGCCACTCTACAACTCTGTTCCAAGCAGCAGAGAGGACAACACCTTCCTAGCCAGGAAAATTCACTTCAGGTGTATTCTAGACATGAGGAATAAACTAGTGCTAGACCCAGCAGCGTCTTAGATTTTTGGCTGAGACAGGCACAAGCCACTGCCTTTTCCCACATACCCTGCCCTGCTTGCAGTTCTCAGATTATCATCAATATCTTGTCCGTGACAACAAGAAAATACTTGTCTGCAACACACTTCACCTATTCCCTTGCTCTACTTGCTAGGCTTGCCCATTCTCTGCTGACCTCAGCCAGTCATCACAACACTGCCCACCTTCCGATTTTACAGTGTCCTTTATATTCAATACTCTTCCTAGGACAATCTACCTAAAGTGCCATTTTTTTCACCTATATAGGAAAGTGACAACACACAAATAAACTTGTAGGGACAAATTTATTTTTGAAAGTTTCATAGAGCACTTTTCAGGGATGCATGAGTGCTCTCTTCACTATAAGGATAACATTGACGCTCATTATTTCTCCAGAAAAATTCACAAAACCCAGAAGTGAAACATTTCATAAAAATGAAAGTAATTTTTTAAAAACAAGTGTAAAGAACAACACCCTCTCAACTGAATAGCAAAGTGGTTTTCAAACACTAAGTAGTAAAACTCTCACTAATCTTCCCAGCAGAAATTATCCCACAATGCATAAACCAGACCTGACTCAGTCTCTGTCATGGGCAATACCAAAAGAGCCCTAGGTACTTACTCTTCAGTTCTGACAGGTCTTAAGTCAGGTCATAAGGTTGTCACACAGGCCTGGCAGCAGAATTAAGTTGATCTTATTCCAGGTTCAACAATGTCTTTCCTGTGACAGGAATTCTTGAAATGAAACTCCCTATCCAAAATTGCACCCTCCTGTGGTTATCAGACAAAATAAATTGAGCACAGCTGACTGAAATTATTCTGATTCAATTATTTCAACTAACCATATTTATCAGCCTCCTAAACTCATAAATCATAGCAATCTCTGTTGGGAAATTCAAAATTGATGCGGCCCCGCCTGAATCAGAGAAGGCGGAAGGCATCTGACAGCCTTGAGGAGCAGCCTTGTGTGAGTTGATTGAAATTTCTAGCAGTATTAATCTTAATAACCTCAGGTAGCTTCCTCCCCACAGCCTACGTCTTTCTGCGCAAGCGGCGAGGGAGGGAGCACTGCAGCAATTACTCCCTCATTCTCTACAGCTGACTCTGTTTTCTGATGAATATGAACATGTCAGTCATGCTCAGCCTTCATCCCTTCTCAGCCCTCAGCAATGACCAGTCCAAAACCTGCAGAATTTAAATTGTGATTTGAGCCTTGAGGTGTAGGACACAGAAATAGAAACCAGACGACCTCTCAATAAAGCAGCACGAAGACTTAAAAGCTTTTTCCTCTGCCTTATGAGAAGTGCCTGTGAACTGCAAGAGAAAAAATGGAGACCATTTTTCTTAGTCATTCACAAAATAGATGGAAGATATTCAAATCGTATTAATGCCAAAAAGACATGATTAAAACACAGATCAGAAATATGCATCCATCCAGGAAAGCGGTTTCAAGTACTCGTCCCTCACAACTGACAGGATGGTCAGAAGTTGTGGAAGGTCACTGGTGTTTGCCTTGTGATGGATTAAACAGCTTCCATTGTGATGAAGCTTTCATTTGTGCCATCCCTAACAGACCTTCCAATACTAATATGCACCAGATTTCTTCCACATAACCCAGACTGACTTGTAGAAAAAAAAAAAAAAGGCAACATCAAAGCATCTATGGCTCTGTCCACCTACCAGCTGCTATTGGCAGACATGTATCCACCCAAGCCTCTTTCGTGTTTGAAAATACATGTGTTATGCAGCCACTCTCATGATGATAAAGAAACATTCTTAAGAACATGCTGTCCTGTTTGTGCATATCATTATCCTGAGTAGCATAACCCTTTGTTTGGAAGCAGCTTTAGGGTAACTTCTCAAAATATTATATGTGTATATTGGGACATGGCTGGAAGTCCTCAAGTAAGTGCTTTGCCCCACAGACTGCATGATGGAAAACAGATCATTCCTATTCACAACCTTCCCAAAGTCAAGTTCCAGGCATTCTCCCCACCCACTACTTTTCAGGCAGAGTCAAAATCATTTCATTACTTGCCTTAGCAGAAACTCTTTCCAATGATGAAAAACTAACACTTGCAGGGTTTTTTTTCTTCAAGTGTGTTTGAAGACAAGTTCAATTTACCATTATATACTATGTTCCACCCATCCTCCTTGGAAAACAGACTGGTGTAAGTGAAATCATATAAGCTGACAGGCTAGAATTCTGGCTCTTCTCTGTAACAAAATGCATAATCCCCACTTTGTTGCATGAATGTGATCTCTTAAGTTCTGATATTTGCCAGTATTTTGACTGGTATTTATAAGAAATACCCCTCAGTTAAAACCAAACAAATTAAACAATGATAATTTGGCTAAAATTTCCTCATTTTGAAACACATGTCCTTATCCAACTCTGTGCACTGCTGTTCCACATAGCTCAAATATCAATACCATTTCTGCTATTTGCCAGTCTTTCTTGTCTCCTCAGTCCTCTGCAAATTTTTAGAAGCTGGCAGTGGCTCAGTGAGCTTGTCTGCCAAGTCTATTGCCACCCCAGGATTCAGCTCATCTAGACTTGCCGATTAGTATCTGGTATCTTTGGGTTTTCCAAGGTTTTCCACATTCTCCTCAATTCATTCTGTTTAGGAGCTTTTCCAAAGTCCCTCCTGCCAAAATCCTGAACTCAGTGCAACACCAGAATAAATGGACAATTTGCTGAAAAGGCACATTAGAGGGTCTTCCCTATTCAGCCCAGCTGCTTGGCAGCTGTGCTTTACCTCCAGGGCAGTGGCAACCACTTGCCAGGCATCTTCACACTGGGAGCTTGACTCCTGGATTTAGTAAGACGTATTCATCTCTTTCTCCCTCAAAGCTATCTTCTGTGGTGGAGCACTAGGACTCCCTTATGAAGTTGGAGCCGCCATAGCACCAAAAGCTGTAGCACCAAACAAGTTTTCTCAAGAATAGCTCAGGATTTTTTTGCTGTAAGGTAAGTTAGTGTGGAAGGAAGAGTGGGCCTCAGATACTTAAATAATCACCTCTAACATCTTGAGATGTTCTGACTACAGGACTCCTTTGAAGTCATTAACAGGGGGATAAACAGTATCTGTCATAAACAGGTATTTCTGCAGATTTAACTAGTGTGACTCAAGATTAACAGCCCACTTCAAATTTTCTTCCTGCCTCTTGGGTTACTGCTGGCTTGGGTTAATTACCCCATCTGATAACTTTGCACTGAAAGGGAAAGAATAATGAACAGCTAAAAATCCTAAACTCCTAGAATGTACATGCTTGGACTAATAACTTATGAACCATCTTCAATATCAGAACTATAATGCTGCAACACAAATGGCAATTCTCTAACACTTAAATCAGTTAACACAGGAAGATTAACATGGTAGAAATTTAAGGACCTCTAATATCATGGCCAAAACAAGCAAATAATATTGTTGGGGTTTTTTTTTACTCCTTACCCCTATATCCTTTTCTTCACTTACTCCAATTTCTTTCATCTTTCCTATTTCTCTTTTCCAGGTGATCCAAATTTCCCTGATCTTGTCCTTTTCAATTCACTTTTCATTCTGTATCTGTCAGTCTTCCTTTTCACTTTTTCTTCTCCTGTGTCTTTTACTCCAAATCTGTTTATGTCATTTTCTTCTCACTTTGCTAGATTCTCACTGACCAAAGTAGCAGGTGGAACGAGCAGAAGCAATGTGCAAATTGTTCTGGGAAGTATCCATAGCTTCACACCTTGCAGCTCCCTTCATGGGAAGGCCAGGCTTCATGAAAAACTGATTTGCAGTTTTCTCTCAGTCACTTCACATGCTATTCCAGAAAGCACAGGCTTTCTGCAGCTTCAGAACAACGTTTGTACCGCAGGCACCACAAGACAATTTTAAGCACTTTCTTTGTATCCTCTAGAAAAAGAAAAAAATACCCTGGACATCCTCTGTGAAGCCAAATGGAAGCTCTATAGCACTACAAACTTGGACCCAAATGCTGATCTTAGTAATGATTACCTACTTTTCACTGCTCCAACTAAATCAAAAGCATGTAAGATACCATGTGGTGTCTTACCATACCAGACTACACTCAAGACAACACTGTTGAAGTCCATCTTACATCAGCTGCAGAATTTCAGTCTCAAATACTGCCAGAGGTACCAGGCTGAAAGATTAAGAAATTCCAAATGCAGAGGCAAATCCAGAATTAATGCTTTCTGTTCCCCATTGGAAAATTCTGTGTTCTGGAAGCTTAACTCTTTACAAAGCACTGTTTTAAACTAATTTTAGTGTTGCACATAATCCAGATCATATGGCTTTTTTGTTCCACTCAACTTCAAGAATTGAAAAGGTACAAGGTAAGGACTACAGGCCTAGAATAAACACCTAGTCTACCTAAGCCATCCAATATATGGTCTTCATTCATTCTGATTTTGACAAGCTATTAATTAACTTCATGGGCTTTGGGATAGATCAAGCTAGCTTCAGCACTAACACCACAGGAAGAGTCCAGGTCAGTACTAAGAAGTTTTGCTTTTTGGTGTTTGGTGGTGGGTTTAGTTTTTTTTCTTAATATTAAGTTAGCACCATTTTAGTTCAAGTCAAACATTGTTATTTCAAGCTTCTCATTAAATGGTCAAGATTTGTATTGACTTTGATCAGTTTCACTTAGATCATGCTCAAAATGTTTATAAAATATTATAAATTCCTTTCTTCTTTAATAATTCACTTTCTGTGGAGTAAAAATACCACATATCAAGCATTTTTGTAACTCCATACCAGAGACATATTGATACATAATTTGGAAAAGAAAAAGATTTTCAGCACCAAACCTAGAAAGAAACAAATTTTTAGACAGAAAGACTGACAATATGACATTTTAAAGGAATACTATAACTCACTTTTTCAAAATCAAGACCTACTAAAGTTTCTTACCTGGACACAATCTGCAAAGAAAGAAAAATTATTCAAGAGGTGTTTGAAAACAGAATAATTTTGTGCTTACCAGTGCTGCTACATGACTGTATAAACAGTTTTCTCTGAGACACTGAAAACCACCGAGAGCTGTGAGATCAGTCAGAGCATGATCCGAACTTCCAAACCAGTGATGGACTCCTTGCTATACAGAAATCTGCTTGCCTTTGCAGTCTTATTGCCAAGGAGTATTTTGCAACAAACAAAATACTGGGATTCTGTAAGAAATTTACCTGAGACATCAGAGTTTTTTGAAATCCCCTAAAACACAACTCACAACAAAAGTAAACATGCAGAGAGAAACATGCAAAGAAAAAAACAGGAGCAATGTGCTGTCTTAGATCTAGACACCAAACTTTAGAGACTAAGTTATTATTTTTAATTTCCATTTTCTGCCTTTTCTGGCAAATAGCACATGTCCAGGGAGGTAATCATGGACAACCACATGGGGATTCCCTGCCAGTACTCTTTGTAGTGGCCACCAACTGATGGTTCACAGGGATTTTTCTAAGCCAGAGATGCTGACTTAATATTTAGCAACCTTTAATGGATTCATCTTTCAAGTAGTTTCAGTTACTTTCAAGTCATGTAAACTTTAACATAACGAGATTCTTTTTCTTTGTGCAGGTTTTTTTTTTTTGCAGGGGGAAGGGATTGTTAAAGGGAAGTGCCATAGCTCACCTTCATGCCTGTGAAGACCACTTTATTTCGTATGCTTTGAGCCACCACATGCAGATTATATTCAATAAACTCTAGTTCTGGTATCAGGAGAGACAGTGAACAATCACTCCTCATTCATCCTCTCCCTCTGCCACTTGCGATTTTATGGACCTTTATCATTCTGTCTCAACCATCTTACTTTCAGTCTATTTAGTTATCCTCATACAGGTGTTGTATGCTATTCATCATTCATGTCACTCTCCTCTAAAATCTTTCTGTTCTACTACATTGGGCTGGAGATGGAAGAAACCACAGCTACACACAGTATTAAGGATGCGCATACACCGGAGATCTATAAATATATATTATTATGGAGGATTAACAATGCTTTATTTTCTTTACTTGCTTGCTAGTAATTCCCAATGTTTTAATTAAAATTTTAACCTCTATTAAGCTGATGTTTTTAAAGGTCTATAAAACCCCCAAGACCTTACTTCCACGTAATAGCCGTATTGGTCATCCACAGTACGTAAAATAACTGTTTTCTCCCATATTAGTTACTTAATGTTTCCTGCACTGAATTTCATCTACCATTTTATCATCCACGAGATAAGGCCCTTTCATAATTCTTCAGCCATCTTTACTACTCTGAACAGTCTCTGCAAGCTTTGCAGTATTTTTATGCAGGCCTTTTTCCAAACAATCAGGAGGATACTGGGAAGCACATGCTTAGTGACAAACCCTTGTGGACTTCAGTGGTAATTTAGTTTTTTGGCACAAAATGTGATGAGTTATTCCTGCTTCCTATTTCCTTTTAATCAGTTACTTAGCCATCTTAGAACCATTCCTTTCATCCTACAGCTGCTTGCTTGCTCCAACAGCCTGGGATGAAACATTGTCAAAAGCCTTCCCTTTTGGAAGGTCATTTCCATATTGCTGCCAGTGCTGTACATGCAGCCCGGATCCCACTTTACAGATAGCCGAAAATGATTAAAAATTGACCCTTCCCGCTCTCCTGATTCTACTCTAATGCATTTTCATTCAAATTTGACCTACTAGTCCTTTCCTTTCCAGTGTTCATCCACTCTCTTCTTCCCTTGTGAGTGATATACACGTTCAAGAAAACTAAACCAAAAGAAAACACTTCTTGAAATTGTTTACAGAGCTTTCCAGCTCATATAAGCTTACAATATTAAAATAAAAAATACAGCCACATAAAAATTAGTCTGAAATCTATGCTGCATTTATTACATGTTAAAAATCAAGTCAAATCCCACACACTGTTATGAAATTTTCCCATCACCTTCACACTGCCAGCCACATACACTGCCAGACAGTTTCATTAGATATTTATTGCTAATGTATAGAAAGTTTTAAGGAGTTCTGCTGCATACCAAAGATATACTGCAGAGGTTTTTTCCTTTTTTTTCCCAGAGGGGTGGGTGGGGAGCATGGCACACAGGTGGAACAGACACGATACCCAACAAGATTTTGTGTCTGAAGATGAAAAGCTCCATATATAAAGCAGCAGCCCAACCAAGGACGTTCAGACAACTGAAACACTACTGATTCGAAAATGTAGTTTTTCTTACAGTATATAGTTCATGCCTAATAACAGATTGAAACAATTTGAAATAGCACAAGTTTAAAATATAAACGTAGAAAATCAGATAATCAGAATTTCCAACAAAGCAGTCATTCTGGAGCAGACAGGCAACATCATTAACACAAATGCAAACAATAGTACAGATGATTGAATTGGATTACTTCACTCCTATGAATTTTTCCAAATGAGCTCTTTAAGAAAGCCAGAAGTGGAATTCAACTGTCACCTTTTCTGGATATTTTGGCCTATAGAAGTCATTTATGCTCTCCAAACGTGATCTCACTGAAGCAGCTGTGTGTACACAACAAATCACATTTGGACATGTTCGATCCAAGAGTGGGTAAGGACAAACAGAGGTGAGCAGCAGGCTGTCCCTCAACACTAACACGAACAGTTGCCATAGCAACAGAAGGCATGGAAGATTTTTGACTGGAAGAGGTTGGTATTGATCTTTCCATCCCATCTTCATTGCCATTTCTTCAGAGCGGTCTACACAATGCTACCACAACTAACACTATTGCATGTACCCAAGTTCTGAAGTTAAAGGGAAATAATAGTGTTGAAAAGGCAGCAGGGAATAATTAATGCTGCAGTTAGCCTGGGTACACAAAGAGTAAGCAGTGAATCTTTATCTCAGTGCAAGCTACGCCAGGGGAAGACAGGATGTCAGTATGTACAGGAATGTTTCATCACGCCTTCCACCTACATTTGAAATTTCTTGCACATTCTCCTACAGGGCAGCATCTGCCTGTTCTCAACATTTGCAACAACACAGTAACCAATGTCTAGGTCACCCATTGCAAAAAGTAGGATATACAAAGGCTATTTCGTGCTTAGTTGCAAGCCATTTACATCACGCCAGCATACTGTAGATTGGCATGGAGCCAGAAGGGTAAGAAAGTCTAAGCAGACAAATATTAAAGAGATTTTTCAGGTTAACAGTAGCAGAGCTCCAGAGTCCCTCACAGCACAACTTAGCCTATAAATATGGGATAACACATTACGTGAGTATATCAAAGATTTTGGTAAAGACTAATATTGTTTCCAGTAACAATACATAGCTGGGAACTGCATTTAGTTCACAAATTGCAGGATGTTACTTTGTTGATTCTACCATTAGACTCAAATGAAAAATATATTTTGAAGGTTTCATTTTCACAAAAAACGTTTCTTCTGAAGACATGCAAAAATGTGAGAAAAAGTGTTTAAAATGTTAGACAGTATTAAGAAAGCCTTTTAAGATCACTCCCAACTGTATTTGTGGCCAGAACAGTTAGCAGAATGTGGCCCTAGCTAAGAGCAGAATGCTGCTTATACAGGAAATATAATTATTCTTGAAAACAAGTAGATCACTTCTGCTACATGCACCCTACATTGTCCCAGTTCTGTATCAGCACAATAACATTTCTGTAATTCATTATATTTGCATAAAGCTGATGTAATAAAGCAATAGTATGGAAAGTACCCACTATCTCCAGAAACTTCATAGTTCACAAAGTGATTAGCCCCACCAAAAAAAAAAAAAAAAATCTAGGTAGCACAGCCTTCAGAAAATGCATCATAGTTTCTCAAGGCAAATACAAAAGACAAAATACAAATCTACATCAGTACAGATATTCTTAACAAAATTTTAACATTTATATTTTAAAAAAAGATCCTGAAAAAAACCCCTTAACAATACCTACCAGTTGTGTACATCACGATAACAACTCCAGCATAATCCAAACAAATTATAACAGTATGTGATATTTAAGGGCTCTGGGAACCCTATTAATAACCAGTCTCCCATCATAACTTAAAGAGGCAAATAGCCATGGGTCTGCTGAGGACCACTCAACTGCATATACGCTATCTTCATGTTCTTCATAGGTAGCTATTACACTGTCCTGAAGTGGCTCTTTAATCCTAAAATTGAAAAAAAAGAACCAAAAAAAAAAGTAAGGATTTGTGAACACTCAATTTTAAAGACAGTATTAAGTGCCACTAACATCTAGATACATAAAATCCTATTTAAAGTATAAGAATGCAGTAGTAGGTTCTAAGGAAATATTTGATACCTTATGTTTGTATGTACTTATGTTTTAGATGACAGCAGAGCCAAGTCAGTGCAAAAGACCCCATTTACAGGGATAAAGTAACTCTTACTCTAAACTTCAGTGCACTTCCTGTCTCTCAGAACCTACACTAAGCATCTCTCACTCTCAAAAGCAAGGTAAACTACGTGGGGTGATCTAAATGCACAACTTTTTACCAACATCTTTTCTCTCATAATGCTACATCCCTTCCTCTACCCCTCACTGCTCTAAATGAATTCTTAAAATAACATACAGTCTTGGAGATATGTAGATGGGTAAGAAGTTGCAGTCCCTAACATCAATCTCTCCTGTGCTGCCATCCTGGACACATTCTTTCCAGAGTTATGGAAGGGGGATGGTGCCATTCTGAACACATATTTTTATTTCCCATTGCTAGAGTTATATCAGCACCAGATACTCATCTATTACATACCCCACCTCTCACTGCAACACCCAAGCTCCTGGTCACCTACATAATAGGAGAGACACAGATTCCCTTCTGCACTGCAAATATTCAAGAGTTGCAGGCAATTCTCTGAAATCTGATTTGGACTCAAGAGTCATTGATTGTACTCTGCTAACTGAGCACAGCTCTTCTTCCCTCCATTCCCAAAGCTAGTCTCTCCTCTCAGAACGCCACTACAGCACATTATTCTGTAGCTACAGAGTGGGGGAGTTTTCAGAGGGTGCTGAAAACCTTAGATCTCCTTCAGCCACAGAGAATCATCTCTGTCTGACAAGAATCAGTCAGCCCTTCAGAGGCATCCGGCCGCCTCCTAGAAACAGCCTTGTACTACAGCTGCAACCCTCCTCACGGAAAGCAAAGCCAAAGAGCCTTGTGAATGCCACTCAATCATTTAAACAGATGCTGCTACTACCAAAATGAAGTGCTGTTATTGGCTGTCTTTGCCCTTTCCTGCTGCTCTCTGAAAGCATGCCGCTCTGCAATCACAAAGCCTGGATGGAAGCACAGTAGGATCTTTTGCAGGGCATCGCTGCCCCACCTAGCCAGCTGAGCCAGCTGTGAATCTAATACTGCAATTAAAATTCAATTGAGTTTAATGAAGAAACCAAAAGCAGACTCATACTGCACAATAGCTTCACATACATATTTTCAAGGATTTTTACCATTTACTTGTGCTACATTAAAGGTCAACTAACCAAAAAAGGTCACAGCACAACCAACACCCAGCCACTGGTTAATCGCAAAGAACAAGCTTGTTTCACAGTTCTCCTGAATCTGAACCTTGATACAAACCACCTAACAGCAGAGAGCTAACAAACACATACAGACACTTCGTCTCCTGTAACGTGTTTTTCTAACTTCCTGCTAACTGACATGGCTGGTTAAGCGAAAGTTGGTCATGTCCCCAGACAGCAATGTGCTCCATGCAGTGCTCACCCACTTACCCACAACTCCATTATTTGGAAGGTTTCAGATGTCTCTCCGGATAAGCAGGGGAGTAATGCACAGTGCACACGGCTGTCAGGGGACACGACCGACTTTCAGTTAACCACGAGTCTCAGTTAACCGAAGGTTGGATGAACAGGGACAAATAAGCTTCTAGATTACACTATTTTCTGTATTCTCAGAGTTGTTTCAGTGTTTCATTTAAATAACACAGCTCATCTAATTTAATTTACAGGAGTCATAGGGGAATGAGTGTTCAAGAAGCAAGCCTGTAGGTGAATTTCTGCTTGGCATTCCCATTTATTACTACAGTTTTTAACTGTGTTTTATTATTTTCTATATACTGAATTTCCTCTTAGGTATGAAAGTAAATTTTGTGCCTTCCCAGAAAAAGAAAGCATTCTATTCCATGTGGTTCTTCAGGCCAATGACACAGCCTTGAAACAGTTATTGAGAACCAGAGAAAATCCTTATGGAAGCAATCACCTGGTATAAAAGAGCTAGATACTATACAAGACAATCAGGACGGAAAAATTAATCTCAAAACGACATGTCTCAGGAACAATATAGAAGATCCAAAAGTAACTGTCCATGAGCATCCTTTACAAACATGATGAATGAAAACTGATTAGCCTTTAAATTATGCAATGGGTAATGAGCCCAGAAGGATTCTGCTAGTGGAATAAAAAGCAGAATTAATTTCATGTATGTGAAAGACTGTTCTAAAACATTTTAAAAAATCCAACATAAGGAGCAGAGTTGTTTGTGATTAGTTTTTTTTCCTCACAACAGGAATCTCTTAGAGGCAGACTACCTTACCCGATGCTAAGACACTTCAGAGAAAACACCTCAGATTTCTCTGCATTTTGGCTACACTTTTGCTTTTCTTGGTAATCCAAGAATAGGCTGAGGACACTATTTTTCAATCTATATCAATCTAGGGTACTTAGGATTGTTCTGTTCCTGAGTTACACAGCGATTTATGTACTCCCAATGAAATGTTACACATCTTTTAAACATATTTATTTATTAAAGAATTATCACAGATTAACAAGAAGAGTAGCTGTACAGAGCTGGATATAGAGTAAATTTTCTTCTACACTACTTTAATATGAATAATCAATGTTGTTGCCAGATCACAGATCACCTGTTTTTTATATAAAAGCTGCAGATTATGGATATAAAACCAGCTGTGTATAGCTATATATCTAGCATGCATATATGCTTACAAAACAGCCATGTATAGCATGGATAGCTATGCTATATAGCTAGTTCAGTGTACCGCACATGTAGGTGCTTGGCCTACTGATCCCATGATAGAGAGATGGTGCTGTGCAAGGCCAGAAGCTGGACTCTGTGATCCTTGTGGGTTCCTTCCAACTCAGCTTATTCTCTGACTCTGTGACTTTATTAGATAGCATACTTCATAACCACTTGTTATGCCTGACAACCTTTGTAAGCTCTTTTCTGTCTCACCTCAGATCTCCTTGACCCTTAAAATGCTTCTTTAGTTTCTTGCTTTCCTATCTGTTTTGAAGATTTTATTCTGACTAGACTAATACACCTTTTCTTATACATGTTCTTGCACTGCATCAACTGACAATGCATCACATTCCTTTGCCACCAAGAATTCAAAGTATGAAATGTGCAGTCTCTACCAACATCATGCATAAATTTCAAACTGTGCCACAGTGGGCTGAAAATGGACTGTGTTTTCTCTGTAGTCTTATTCAAATAGCACAACCCCAACCAGCTTCTAAGGAAGGAGAGAAGCTTTTATTTTACTAGATAACATTGAGGTTAATTGTGTTACAGATTTGAGAAAAAAGCCTGTTCAGCCTTGGATAATTGTTTTCATGTAGAAAGCTGTTATTTCCAATTACTTCTCATGTTAACAACCACTTAAGTTTGCAGTGCTTGCAGTTCTGTTTTGTCACCACAGTGCTCAATAAAATATGGTTTTCAGTCAGCAAAAATCATTAATTCCTTATCACAGTCAAAATTAAACCCTCTTTAATCTAAAAATCACTACAAAATAGAAGTGAATCAATAGAGCAGCAACATGTACTGCAGCATCCAAAAATGAATCCTGAAAAGCATAGCACTGGATTCTGGAATAGCCCATGGATGCATTTTCCTTTTGACTTCAAGAGAAAATTGTTTCTGGTAAGATTAGACAACATACTACTTGCTTTTTCACTCTCTTAAAAAATTCAAGTATGTTTATTCTTGAACATAATTTTTATAGATAATAACTGGCCATTCATATTATTCCAAACATGGTAATTTTTTTTATTGAAAAAAGAGCTTTTTGAACTGCTTCTACAGAAAAAGCATATTTTTATATAACAGGTTTCACAGATGTCCTAATATGAAAAATAAATTAAGGAAGGTATACTTATTGATGAGGGTTAAAGAAAGAAATAGTACAGGAAAACCAGAAGCTTTTAAAGAAAACAGTCTTGGAACTGAAAAGTGCTGCTGCACTACATTTTACCCAGCTTCTTACACATCCAACGAAGTGAAGTCCTGAATCCTGGCATTCCCCAAACCAGAAATTATTCAACCTGTTTCAATTAATTACGTCTCTTGGTTGATTCCATAGCATAATCCTACGACTCCTAGGTTTCTCCAAGACATTAATACCAAAACCAAAATAGCAACAAAATTAACACTAGTGACAGCTGTGTGAAAACATCCTGAAAGCCTGCCTCAGCGTGTTTGACAAATACTTTTCAAAATATCAACGCTGACAAATCTCTCTCCTGAAGTCACAGATGCGTATACAAAGGTGTTGTTAGATTGCACAGTTCATATGTAATATTGTGAAACCACATGATTTATTATTCAAAAAGCTCTAAACCACATTTCTATTACAAGAAGTAGAAACCACTAACTTCTTTATATAGAATTTGGAAGAAAGTCTCTTTCTACAGAGAGGGCAGCCACCATTTTCTCTCTGGTCCATTCCGATGGCTGAAGATGTTTCTACATGTAACATCTCATTAAAAACTTCACTATCTCAAGTGAGATTCTCTCTACTGTAAGGACTAATCATTTACATCTCTCAGCTTTAAATACAAAATGTTGAGAAGTGCTTGTGTTAGATCGTCTTTTGTTTGTATCAAAGGACATTACGGCTAACATCTATGACAAAAAAGATGGAAACTAAGTCTTCAGGAAAAACACTAAAACTCTATTTTCTAATAAGAATTTCTTGTACAATCTTCAAAAGAAAACAAAGATAATGACAATCTTAGAACATATCATCAAAAAACATAGCATAAGGGAGAAGGCAGCATACTTACCTTCATAATGAGTTCTGCCAGTGAGTGAAAATGGCAAACATCTTAAGCCCGTAAACCACAAAGAAAGCTAAGGGAGCTGGGAGCTTATACTGCAAAATTAAAGTTTAAGGGTGGCTTCCTTTCCAGGACTGATGTATAAGCTCAAAATGTTATTGACCATATAAATATTTTCATTGTTATGGATACAGTATAGGCTTTTTCTCTTAAAAAACAAGTCCTCCATTATCAGTTGAGCCTTGTCACAAAGTTCTGGCCACCGAAGTCATGAAGAATGAAAACACTGCTGTAGATGCAGGATGTACCTTGCTGCTAGCACTCCTATATATAGCAAATAGTCTTCTCATGGTGTGTATCAACAGCATACCAGAGACCTACACAGCTCAAAATTTAAACCTATGAGGCAAACAATATGTATTGGAATAACTGGAGAAAAAGAATCCTGACTGGCAAGTAAAGATGGCCACATTAAACTGCAAGAACCTAGTAGCTTTCTTTTATTGTTAGAAAGAGCAATGTAGAATTACAATGACTATCAGAATAATTTAATATGATAACATCTAGAGTCACTCACTAACATCGGGATTTTGGATGACCAAAGAAAGGATATAAGACAGCCACCACCCCCCTTAGGAGGAAGACAGTTCCCATTGCTCTCCTAATATCTTACTGACAGTCACCTTCAGGAGACTGAGAATTCAGGCAAGTTCAGTGTTGCAGGGAGAAAGTTCTTGCAACAACAGAGTGCAAAGCCACTACAGAAAGAGGTCAAGGAGAAGCCTGACAAGAGATTACATCCAGAGATGTGGAATGATCCCATGCTTTAAAAGTTTTGTTCAAACTCAGGCATTGAAAAGCACTCTTCATGTTCTTATCCAGGCACATTAGCTTTGTTTTGGGGATGAAACCTAAATGAACCCCACGTACCCACCCTCATCTGTTCTATTTTAATTTATTTTGTACACTTTTTTCTACCTCTGGGCCAAGGTGCTTGAAACTGAAATAGCACAGCATTTCCTTCACCATTTCTCAGATGGGGTTTTTTTTTCCACATTTGAACTGTGCATTAAATAACCCAGACTGAGGACTTGACCAGAATATAGCATAGCTATATGGTGACATGCCTACACCTCTTCTCTGTGGACACACAGAGCTCCGTCCTCTTCTTAGACTACCTATTTTCAACAGCGGCTTTGGGCTTCCTGTGCAGAAAGCACTGAAGCCTTTCTTAATTCAGCGCAAGAAAACAAACACAGTTGGCATGTTTCTCCTAGACACATTTCACAAAAGCTGTGCATGCACAGCTGGCATGTTTTGGAACAAACAAAAACACAGTTAGTGAGAACAGATAAACTCAAGAATATGGCTGATAACAAAGGAAAACCCTACACGGAAGAATGAGAATTCTCCAAAGATTATTCAGAAGGCAGCAAATGTCCCTGAACTGTGAATAGTCAGGTGCTAGGAGCATATCCAGGGGAAGTACATCTCCTTTTCCTATTTCTAAACTTTTTCCTCCTGACTACTATAAGATATGTGATACAGGCTAGGGAGACCTTTGACATGATACAGGGAAGCTGCCTGCTCTAACATTTTTATGATTGATGGGAGAAACAACAGCAGCAATTAAAAAGTAGGAAAAAGACAGCAAACTCTGATCTAAACCAGCATTTAAGAGGAACTGGAGGTCACTTGATTTCAACAAGAGACAGATCCTCACGCAGCAGTCCCAGTTATACTGCTTATACGTTCTGGTCTCTAAGACGGGAGCATAGGCCCAAGATGCCAACACATATACAGACAAACACTGAAGGAAGAAGTCACTAAGAAGAAATTCTTAGTAAGAATGGAATACAGCAGCTTTTAATTTGTCTATTTGTTATGCAATGAACTTGAATTCTTTTCTTTTGAAAAATATTATCTCCAAATAATTATTTTCAGTTGGGAACCTTAAAAACTAGGCAACTACTGCAGCAAATCTGGCAAGAATAATTGAGTGGGTAGACTCCTGCATAGTTCTACATGGTTGAACAAGGAAGCATAAAACTGACATCCTATTGCTTTTGCCTCCAACCAACAAATACAGTAAAAACCAGGAAATTTACTCAGAAATATCAAAAATTAACAAGTCTTAAAGATCTCAAGAAGGACTCTTAACTGAGTAGAACAGTATTAGAAGTCAATGTTTTCAAAATATGGGGACTTTACTAAGCAGAAAAAACAACAAACCTTTAAAGATACAACTGGCACATCCCCATCATTTTTATATTTAATCAAAGGAGTATTTTTACAAGTAATTGTATTCAGGACAAATAAAATGCAGAAAGAGTCCTTTCCTTTCTTTCCACTTGATATTTCAACTTTCTGAGAGAGGTATGGTACTCAGTCTGAAGGTGACTGGCCAGAGGCTCTAGTTGTCCAAATACACGCTCTTCCCGGTGTATTTCAAGATACAACTGAAACAGACATTCTCTTTATCAGTATTTGTGTGCTGTTTAATAAGAAATCAGATGTCCTCCAAAACAGGATAAAAATGAACCTGATGAGAATATAACACTTTCAAGAAAGTCTAGAACATGCCCAAGCAAAAAAAAAAACAAAAACAAAAACAAAACAAACAAACAAACAAAAAAACCAAAACACAAACAACAAAAAAACCCCACCCCCCTCCCGCCCCAAACCATGCAGTGAAAACCTGTATTTTACAAAAGAGACAGTACCCATGGAACGGTGCAACAGACTCCTCACAGAGGTCTCCAGGAGGGCATCAGAGTCGAAATATTTGGTACAAATGGTTGACTAACAAGAAGTATTCCCAACAGCTGTTATGCCCTACTTCATTTGTGCACTCAGAACTAAACAGACGTTGATTTGGCAACAGTTCAAGGCTGGTGAGCAACTTACAAACATCCTCCTGACTCAACTTGTAACAAGGGGGCGGAAGGGGGAGCCTAAAACAAGACTTTTACAGTACCAAGCAGAGATTACAAAAGCTAATGTGCTTTCCCAGGTTTTATAGAAAACAGAGAAGCAGCTGAAAAGCACATACTTAAAAAGCAAATGCAGATTTGATACTCTTGTAACCTCTGGGAAAAGGCAAGGGCTCTACATCATTACTATACAAGTCATCCATGATGTCGTTTACATCCACCCCATAGCCATAGGAAAAGATGCATTATATTTGTTGTACTGCATTGGATGACCTTGGATTCAAAAATTCCTATTCTAAAACAATGACTTGTGTTTCAATGATGCAACCAACACAGTCTACAATCCACAGAAATTCAGAATTCCAGATAACCTACTACACAATGTCTGTCAGAACGTTATTTACTTGTGATATTTTTAATGCATTCCCACCATATAAAAAAAAAAAAAGCAGTCTCTCTCCTATTTCCACTAATGCTATTCATCTTCCATCCAGAGCAGAATAAATTGCAATCTCCAGCCAAAGATAAAGAAGCAAAAGATGCCCTGCCCGTGGCAGGGGTGTTGAAACTAAGTGATCTTTAAGACCTCTTCCAACACAAACCATTTTTTAATTCTATTTTTAAACACTGTAACTCAGTTACATTCTAGAAAGTAAGTATATACTGCCGATGTGAGCAAATTTTTAGGTACTTAATTTGATATTTGTGATTTTTCAGGCACTTACAACATGTAGAGAAAATCTTTTAAAGAAATCCTGTACATTTAAAATTAGCCATTTCTATATATGGAATAACATTCTTATTTAATATTAAAAAAAGGATAGTTTCCAGCTCCTTTAAATGAAGCCAAAACATCAAAAGTATATGGAGCAAAACTACATCTTTATTAATAAAATTAAGGTTCAAGAGCAAGTTTTAAAATGCAAGTAGAGAAGTATCCTAAACTTTATTTAGAATTTTAGGTGAAACATCTAGCAAACCCATCTGAGCAACTAGGGGATGCTTTTTGTAATTTCTTTGTTCCTTTTCACATCTGACTATTCTTTATTTTAAAAGATCATTCAGGAGTTAATCGGCTTATGTCACTTTGCAGAGCCGTCCAGAGAAGGGCAATGGAGCTGGTGAAGGGTCTAGTGAGTCATATGAGGAGTGGTTGAGGGAGCTGGAGTTGTTTAGTCTGGAGGAGGCTCATGGGTGACCTTACTGCTCTCTACAACTGCCTAACAGGATATTGTAGCCAGCTGGGCATCAGTCTCTTCTCACATGCAACAAGTGACAGGAGAGGACACAGCCTCAAACTAGACCAGGGGAGGTTTAGGTTGCACATTAAGGGAAATCTCTTCACAGAAAGGGTGATTAGAAAGTGGAATGGGTTGCCCAGAAAGGTGGTGGAATCACCATTGATGGGGGTGTTCAAGGAAAGACCGGATGTGGCAGTCATTGCCGTGGTCTAGTTGACAAGGTAATGTTCAGTCATAGGTTGGGCTCTGATCTCAGAGGTCTTTTTCAACCTAATTCATTCTGTAATTCTGTGATTCACTTTGCAAAGGAAGAGTTTGCTGAAGATCACCACGAAAGCTAGTCACAAAATTAGAAAGCCTTGGCCCAACCTCAACGTACAGAACTGCCTATATACACAAATATACGCTTGTAAAGACACGTAAAAAGGAAAACAAGCATCATATACTGCATAATAAAAAATATGAAAGCACACAAAAATTGAGTATAAAAATTATTTTAGCATTTCAATTAATTCTTTACTAAAACCCCACCCTCCAAAATTCTCAAGGAAAATATGTGATTCCAAACAAACCAAATGGATGGGTTTACAAACGTTTGCCAATAGCATGCACTACTCTCTACCAACAGTGTTGAAACCAAGCTTCTGGTTTGCTTGAACTAGGTCTGAGGAGTTACTGGGTTCCAGAGTAGTCAGAGATATTAAGAGCAAAATGTAAAAAAAAAAAAAAAGTGTTTATATTCCTTTCTTCTGCCTGTGCAGAAGCTCATCATTAGACTGGTAATGCTTCCTAATGCTCCCTTTTCCTCCCCAACACATACACTGAAAATACAAAAGCATATTTTCAAATTCTCAACCCAGATTGTTCTATATATTTGACTTGAACCCAAGCTCCCTTAAAGTGAACCTTTTCACCAATCCAGTGGACTTTAGAACTGATCCTCAGCATCACCATTCCCTTCATACCAGTGAATATGGAGTGACCATGCCAATCAGATTTAAAGAGTCTATTCCACCCAAGTCTGAATAAAGAGGGAATTCAAACTACTTACCTGAAAGGCATGTATACAAAAATCCTAGTCAGCAAAAAAAACCATGTAAACTATTACAATGAAAAGACAAATTATAAGCATCTGCATAAAACTCAGGAAACTTCATACTTCTCTTCTTGATGCTGCTCCTCTTGGTCACTGAGTTCATCATCATCTACCATATGCCCAAATGGTTCAGAAGAAATTGATACCATATTAGACAGGATAACTCTGCTATCACTGCTTCCCGTAAGGATCAGCTGATCATGAGAATGATTGTATCTGACATTCCAGACCCTAAAAAAAAATCAAAGCAGAGAGAACAAGAGACTATTCATGTACTACCTACATCACTCTTAAACAACTTCTTTTTTAAGAGCAGAACTAAAAATTCATCTTTTCAATGTTTTAAATATGCACAGAAGTAACATGCCTCGTTCCAAAGACTTTTTTTTGCCATATTCATCTGGCTTTTAAGCTCCCATGTAATCTGTTTTATATGACATGTCTTTAAAATTCAACAAGTAAGTTCAAAAAAAAATAAAAATAAATCACACTATTCAATGGTATCATTCCTTGAGGGTACATGCCAATTCATTGTTGAGTAAGTCAGATATTCATATTTAGGACTTAAGTCCTAAATATAAAAATTTCCCCAAAGCAAAATATGGATTAAAAATAGCCTGTTAAACAAAAAACTCACAACATTCTTACAATGAAGTTTAAAATAGATCCTAAAACAAACGTAGGATTATATTTCTTTTCAAGTTTTACATTTTACATATCAAGTTAATACCAAATGTCTTATGGTTCTTGTTTTCTTCTTTTTCTTTGAATATTCTGAAGAAAAAAAGTATAAACGATGCTTTTGTTAATTCCCATCTTCATTCCCCTTAAAGTAGCTTTAGGGTCTGGATTTATTTTGCAAGAATTACTCCAAGATTACTCCAAATTTTATAAAATATGAATAATTCATCTTTTCTTAAGCACTGAAATTTGCAGCCATCAGACAAGATTCTCTCCTTACTCCAGCCACAGGCCAGTGCAGTAGATACAGGCTCTAAACGTTATCTCAGAGAATAAAATTACTCACTTGCATATTTTGACTTAAGGACTGTGAAGAGCATCAAAAAAGTGGAGCTGCATTACTGAACATTTCAACCATTTGACAACAGAAGGATGGATGGCAGTTGCTTTACTGCACATCAGGTGCAGCACATGAGGCTCCATTTGGGAGGGCACACCTGGGTCCCAGCTGGGCCCCACGGGCCAAATTCTGTTCTGTGCTTCTCAAAGGTGTACCCCATCTCCCAACAATGTTAAAAACAGTTTCTTGCCAATTAGACTAGCATTGTCTAAACTCTTAATTTACAATTACACAAGCAACATCGACATGTTAAAACTTTTCCTCTGTGCAAAAAAAAGATTATGCACAATAGCACAAACATAGTTAGATTGCATTGTTCCTAAACGATAAAATAATTAGCTGAATAAACTACATAAGCCATCCACCCGCAAAACAGCATGCAGATAATTTGTTCTACCAGTGGGAATGCTCCTCTAGTGTCTTCACTGGTTCAGTAACATTTCTTGTGTCCCAGAATTTCACCTTGCAGTCATCTCCACAGCTAGCCAGGTAGTACTGTTTATTGGGATTAAAGTCCAGGTCTCGTACCAGCTGTCCGTGTGCATTTTCTATACAATATATCTGCCTGTAAAACATTAAAAAAATTAAACGGTCTAGTTCAAGCTAACTGCACTCCACCTACAGGGATCTGTTTCCCTGGAAACTTGTATAATCCCCTTCGCATCCACAGACCTAGAGTTCCCATTGCTAGCACAGAGTTCAGGGCATTCCCAGCTGTTAACAATAGCGGCACATATAGCTTTCTCAGCTTGCTTTGAAGCTTTGCTCCTTCCACGTTTGTTTCCATCAGCATCATCTGGAGTTAACAGGAAACAGTAATTCCAGATGATTCTAGACAGCTCTGTAACAACTGTTATAAATGTCTGCTACAATAGTTTCAGATAAGAATTTCTCCACCCCAAAGCAGTTATACTAAGTCCTCATTTATGACATCTACTTCTCCCTGTAGGAAAAGCTGAGATGCAAAGGTTGCAACAGATATCAACAACAGCTTTTTATTACTGCTCTGTATTGAATTTACCTTCTTGAGCTCTTGCCTTTATCACTAATTTACCTGTGGCCTTAAATTACCCAGCCAGATGCACACTCATCCATCTGGACCACTTCAGGAAACATCTGCAGTACTGCTAACAACCTAGCATGCCTATTCAAAACATCATGTGCCATCAGTTTGTTTCCCCACCTTGCCTCTTAAACTTGAGGTTTGTCTGGTTTTTTTTGTTCCCACTATTGTATTAGCAGTTTTCTCAAAGCCAATACATCATCTAAAGTTCGGCTTAGATTTGACCATCTCCTACAATCTTCACTAGAACTTTTCAACACTTCATGAGCTTTTTGTTTTTCTTTAAATGAAAAATCTTTCTGTTCAGTAAACATACTGACCAAAACTTCCTATTTCTTGTGAAGACTACATATTCTTACGGTCTTCTGCTACAATCAGATAGTCTATTGCTGTTAACACCTAAGTCCTAATACAAAGCCAAATACCTCCATAAGAAGAGACACAAAGTGTATCAGGCCTATACTAAGCCCTATCCTGACAGCTCTGGAAGTGACCAGTGAAATTACTAAGGTATCTAGCATCAACACTCTTCTCAGAGTTTGAGAGGCTAAGAATATCATTCAGGCATGCCTTTCTACCAGGTATTCTAGGACTGGAATTCAAACTTCCACTTATTGTCGTAGAACATGTATATGGCAAAAAATTTAAGTCTCAAGCACGCTTGCTACAGTAAAACACTTCCTTCCTCCTTTACTGTACCTTTTGCTTTTTTCTTGCATTGCTCACAGAGATGTAAGGGCTTA
This sequence comes from Oreocharis arfaki, assembly GCA_013398015.1. Taxonomy (NCBI): domain Eukaryota; kingdom Metazoa; phylum Chordata; class Aves; order Passeriformes; family Paramythiidae; genus Oreocharis; species Oreocharis arfaki. Next base: position 423,372 of record VZRR01010329.1, on the reverse strand, counting down.
AAAATACCACTGTCCACTGTATATTCAACACTACTCACCATGAAAGCCTTTATCTTAACTATTATTCTGACCATTTTCTCTCTTTCCTCCCCATATGTGAATACTCTTTTCTTCACTTTTCATCCTACTTACAGCGATAATACATACACTAAATTTCCCACTTACATCATAAGATTAATGCCAGACCAAATAAACATTTTCTCCAGCTATTGGCTCTACCTCCTCATATTATTCTTCTTACATATTATTTAGAATTTAGCCTTGGAGTCTGGATTTTCCTGATAAAATTCCCTGTCTAATTCCAATCAGCCTAGTGTCTGTCTCCTCCGCTTCACAAGCTCTTCTCTGATTAAGACTGCTTCTGAGTCTAGTCTAGGACTCTTTCTGCCAATCTTTTTGTTCTTCTCCCCTTCTTTGTTTGCTATGTCCAAAAGAACGTACTCCCTGTATCTTGCAGCTATCATAACCACACTGTGCAGGAGCAGCTATTCTAGTTACTTCTAGTATCTCTCTTCACTCTGCTGGCAGACCAGTTTTCTGCCCTTGATTCCTCCCTCCCCCCTCATTTTATGCTTCTTATACTGCCACAGTTTATATTGCCCTGACTTTAAACTCCTGCTTCTAGCCTAGCTAATTATTATAAAATATCTACATAATAGACACATTACAAAGTAATTGAAGATGAAACGTACTCTTTCACATACTTTTTGAGTATACTGCAAACAGCCCTTTGGCATAGCCTAGTAATCAAACTGGTTTAAGGACTATCTACTCTGAGCTTCACTTGAAGTAAGTAGAATAGTGGGATTTGCTTCGGTTAACGAAGCTACCCCTTTCACTGAGGATCCAGACTATAATATCCAGACTATCTAGCTTTCATAGAAGTTACTCACAGAATTCCTTTAATGCAAGATAGAGATGCTTCTTCTAATGAGACAGAGCATGAAGTAGACTTTACAATATTTAATATTTTCTCTTCAAAAAACAGGCTATAGTTTTAAGATCTGCATGCTGTGTGTTAGAAATAGGAGGACTGCAAAAACATTACAAAAAAAGCAAATTAATAAAACCCCTTCTCCTTTGTCCTCTCTTTCTACTCTTGTAGACTTCAATTAAAAGTGTCTTTATAAATCTAAGTATACACATCTACATAAAGTTAGATTTTTATATATCATTTTACAAGGCAAAGAACAGGACTTTCAAACCTGATGATAAGCATACAGGAAGTGACTTTTAATTATTGTATTTTTAGCTTTCCTTAATTAATTAAATATTTTTAGCAAAACCACACAAGACTAGCAAACAAGGGATTTAATGCTGTAACTCTGAGCTGGCAGGAACCACTGAACTAAATTTAAAGTCATTGCCCTTTAAGGCAACAAAAGTTATTACAAGACATCAGTCTTCTCGGTTTAGTGATAAATTACTATGTGCTAAGGGGATAAAGTGTATTTTAAAAAAGCTTGCAGAGGCTTTAGTAGTCATGGCAACGGATGTGCACAACATCACTCCTTTGCTTATCAAAATCACAACTAAGCAGGGGGGAGAATGCCTTATTAGGTATATTCAAAGCTTTTATTTGGTTATGATTTTGACAGATTCAGTGATTTCTTACAACTAGTAAGCTACAATCTTTAATATAGTATTGAACATTTTGTTAAAATCGGAAGTGAAGAGCAAACTTAACTTGTGAATTGCCTTCAAAGATAAAAGTCATCTTTAAATGCTATGAAGACAGTTCATAGCACAATCAGGACTATGCTAAACCATTTTTGGGTTGAATTACAAAACAGCTTCATTCAGGTAATCTCTGTGTATTGAACAAATCCTTGTGAGACTAGTACATACTTCAATAAAACTCAATATACAAGTTAGAATTGAAGCTGAGGGGGAATACCAGAGAAAACTCTTTGCTAAATTGTTACTATATCAGCTACATAAGCCTTTCTATTTTTTTATAAACTATAGGTTTATCACTTTTCTTATCATTAAAAAAAAAAAAAAAGTGCTAAGAGCAATGCAAAAATCTCTCTCCAAAAGAGACAGAGAACATGACTGCAAGCTCTCATTACCTCATGCTTCGTGTATCCCACCCTCGGACAGTGGTATCATTGGCTGTGGCAATCTGGGTACAGTTGTGGTGTGGACTCCATCTTCCTGAAGTAAATTTTAATTGTCCTTTCCCTTCCAAGGCTGCAGAACTAGAGAGCTAGAATAATGAAACAAAGCTGGTAATGTTTCTAAATGTAACACTAAAATGAAATTAGTTACAATGAAGATAAAGCTGCTCAATAGCCTATTGCTCCAAGTGCAGACTACCAAATCCAAAGACTGAAGAAAGAAAAAAAAAAAGTAAAAAACCCCCACCAAATAAAAGCTAGAGCTGATTTTCTATCACTAATTTTTAAAATGGCATATGCAGTGCAATGTATGCAAAAATGTTATAAATACTGTGCTATTCTATAAATCAAAAGTTTCAGATCATTGTTGAAACAGTAGATAGACAATATGGGCACATTGCACAGATTTGCAGCTGCCACACACACATTTAGCTTCATTAGCAGTCTTACAAGATTTTTTCCAAGTCAAAATGCCCTATTTTATCTGTAGTAACAGAATTACAGTGTCGAAGACGCTTCTCCATAAATGTATAGCAGCTTTTAAAAATAAAGAAATCAAGGCCCAGGTGCTCATGTCATCACATACATGCCTGTTAAAATAACAGTAGATACTAGATAACAAATCTACAATCTGTGAGATATAAAGGTTTCAGTTCCAAAACCAGGCTTTGCATGCCATGGAGCAGGCAGCTCTGCATCTCCAAAGTTAATGAAAAGAAGGTCCAAAGTAATCAACTTTCTCTTTGAAGTTGTAGAGCAAGTTATCCCCCAATTCCATGTGAACATGGGGGAAACGGAAGCTGCTGACACTGCAAATTACTTTTACTTCCAATTGCTTACTGAAACTGTTTAATACCTAAAGAGGAGGAGGGAACCCAAAATATTTGCATTTAATCAGATGTAAAATTTACACAAATTTCAAGCAGCTACACAAACAGTGGACGTATCTGATCGTCTTTCACACAACTTTCATACTTCAAAATGGCTCATTATGATGTATTTCACAAAAGCAGATTACTGCATTGGATCTTGTTGGATCCTAATACAACAAAAATACTCTATTTAATAGTAGATTTCTCATCAGAAATATGCTTTGATGGATGAAAAAGACTGAAATATACAAACCGTTTACATAAACTCTAACTGGCATTAACAGAAAAATTTGCTGTCCATACAAGAGTGCTTAAATCTATGTGTATATTAAATGTTCGTGTATGTATTTTGCTGAATTTTTATTACTGCAACTTCACCAAGAATAACACATTTCTTTTGCATGATGGTTAACAGTATAGAAATTACACACAGATTTTTTTTTTTAAAAAGAACATGGAATTCCTAGCATGCAAGATCATATATTGCTCATGTGTATATGTAACACTGTGGCCAAACCTAGTCCTCTAACACCATTCCTCCTTTAGAACAAACACTGCCTGAAAGCCTTTCTACAACTTGCAGGTCACTAACAGAAATGAAAAAACAGAATTCACTTTTTATTTTTTGACACATACAAGATTCCAGGCACAAAAGAATATTCATAGCTTGTGTAGGTAATTTCAAAAATTCAGCTAAGTTTCTTTAGTAAGCAGACTTGGCCATTCAAAGCTCAGACGGGGGGAAGGAAGCCAATGTTAACACCGACAGTAAGATAGTACCAAAAGAGAGTATATCTCACCAGGTATTTCAAAAATCTGCTCTCAAGATGGAAAGCATCACATATTCAAAATATGACTCAGGGCAGAGGGCCTTTGTCAGCAGTAGATAATACTTTCTCCAGCATTCCAGACATGTATTTACTCATTTCACCTTTTATAACATAAACTACTACAAAAAGATCAAGTTTTTCTTCTTTGCAGTCAAAAGTTTAGGGTTGAGGACAGTACACACATACTGTGCTATTTCTTACCGACATATTAAAAAAAAAATCACATATATGCTAGATGGGCCAATTCATCCTTGCCTTCACAAGCAATTCATAAATATTTGCAGAAATTAAATGACATCTTTCCTTATACAGGTGTCCAGCTATATATACGGCCAAGCTTTTAATCAACTCAATCTTCTTTTCCATGCTGTCTATGAACCTGAAAGCAACTGCAAGGATTTAAAGGAAAACTTGGAGATAAAGAAGAGAAGTTTTCATACATAAAAAGGAATCCTTACGTAACAGAAGGAAGTCTGCAAGCTTCCGCCCCAGAAATCCAAGAAATAAAGGAAACAAAGTTGGTAGTTCAGAATCACAAATGCAGGTTCAAAAAAAACCTTAGCTGTAATTTTAATTCATACTTTAATATATGGACAGGTAAGCAAGCACCCTTTCTCTTGAATTCTTTTCTCCATTTCTTTAAATGCAGAAAAGCTGACTACAAAAAGGAAGGAAAACATGACATAGGTGTATTTTAAACATTATTCTTGCATGAAGATTAGGATCTGTGCTGCCCAGAAGGTGAAGACAAGCAGGTGTGAGGGCCTCACTGGATACTGAAGGTAAACAATTCGTGGTATTATTTTATAATCACAAAATGGGACTTATATTAAGAAAAAAGGAAAGGAATAGAGTAAGATTGAATGTCTACTTTCAGACAACAAAATTAGGAATTACCCTTGCAATGCACAAGGATCACACTGATTTCAGAAAAGAATTCAGGAGAAAATGAAACTGAACAGTGTAAAATGGTTATCAGAGTATGGATGGATTTAACACTATTCCTAAATGCTTAGCTGGAACAATGCCTAAATTTAGTGACACAAGAACAAAAATAAAAGGGCAACATGATATTATAGTACAGTTGCACGAGAGCAACACCTTGAAATAAGAACAAAATGTTCTGAAAAAAATTAAACAACGTAAGATGACCAGAATAGAACTGTTTATGTTATCCTCAACGAAGGAAGGGATTTTACAAAAAACAAAGTACCAAAATAATAAAAAAATCTGTCCTAGGATATCCTAGGAAGGACTGATTTCTGTATATTTAAATGAAAATAACAATTACTCCATCTTATTTTTGTCAAAATATTAAGGACTGAGGTTGGTTTTTCTGCTTCAAAATTTGATTACATAAGGGCTGATTTGGAAAGAGGAAAGGACAGGCAGCATCCTCCAAAGAAACCCAAAAGCCAGTATATATTAAATGTTAAAGGGTACAGAAATTATTTAGAAAATCCATAAGCACCATGGAGACAGTAAACCAACTGTTCATACTCTCTTCCCAGAAAAGAGCTATGGGCCACCGAGGGAAGCCTGCAGAAGATTCAACAGGAAACAAAAGAAAGTGTTTCTTTACCCGATGAACTCCTTGACAAAAGACACACGGATACATAAAGCTTGAATGTGACCAAAACCAGAACAGGAAGGTACTTGGAAGAAAGGTATATTAAGGGCTACATTAAGTAGACAAAACCAAGCAGACTATTTTTGAGATTGACATTAAAAAGGCATGAGTGTTTCTCTGACTTGATATTGACAGAAACAGAAATGTTGATGAGGATCGTAAATTTTTTTCAATTCCTCCAACTGCGGACAACCATGCCACGTAGTACTTTCATAACTGTTCTTGACTCCTGAACCATCTTAAAACTATTTACCTTTTCAAATAGCCTCATCATATTGGCAGCTCAGAACCATTCTCAGAATAGCTAAGTAACAGAATCCACATATTTTTAAGTGCTGAGTTTCTACATTACAGTAAGAAAATATTTTTATTCCTTAAACACAAGTTTTCTGCTTTATATTACAAAAATTAAACTAAGCATCAAGTACATCCCCTGAAATACATCGTTATTGCTATATGCTGATGATGCATTCCAAGTTCTGTCAACAATAATTTTCATTATTTCACTCCTACTTCTGTTCTATCATTAAGGACACCATTAAATAAAATTGATTACAACTCTAAGAGCTGGTTTCTACCCTCATTCTGATCCAGTAATTTCCCTTTTATTTTTCTTCAGACAGTTTTCTTCCCTCCTATAGTTAATCTGTGTTTATTCTAGTTGCAGTAATAATAGGGCACTAAAAAATTCTCCTCTAAATTCCACAAGGTACTTCCTGCCTTGAGAAACAGCAGCTATCTTGCCAAGAAAGCATCTCATGCTTATTCCGAACATCCTCTGTATTTGAATATGTCACTTTTATCCAGACAGCCTGCAAAATCTTCCCCCAAATATATTCCACCTTGCCTGGAATGCCACTGCCTGATATTATCTGTTGTTCTGAACCAAGACCACATGAATGCTGCTAAATAACCCAGAAGGGACAAGAAATTTAGAAGAAATCTAATTAACAGTTTGGATTAAAATGATCAAAACCACACCTCTATTTATCCCCTTTGTGAAAACATACTAAAATCTAAGTATTTGTCTGGTTTTCATATCTCCATTTCATTCTGTTGCACTCATCTGCCATGCCAAACATACTGCATTTGCCCGAGGAAGAGTTCTATCGGTCGACATCTGACCTCAAATCTGTACACAGAAATATTAACTGTCGTCTTCTCAGCGGACTCTACCCACACCTTGTGGATTGTCTGGGCTTCTCTTGGGTCCAGCTAATGATTATAAATGGCAAAGAATAGCTAATTTAATTGCAAAAGGTAATGATGCAGTGAACACAAGATTAGTTTCACCCCAGAAGGTAATGTCCTCAAAACAATAATAAAGGGAGTGATCAAAAGGACAGAAGCTTGTCTTAATGTAAATACAGGCAAATTAAATATTGTAAGGAGGAAACAAGTTAGCAAGAAACCCTGAGAGAAAACAAAAAACAAAATCCCAAACCAAAACCAAAATGAACCCAAACAAACCCACTGAGCTGTACAGTTAGCAAATGTAAATTACAGTTAGCAAATGTTTCCTATCCCAAGATGACCAGATAGTTCAGAGAATGAACACATCAATAATTTTATTACCAAAAAGCTCTGAATGTATTGGGAACTCTAAAATTCTTCAGGCTAATTTTAATGAAACAATACTACTTGTAAATCACAAGCAGATACAGAAAAGGAACCAAATAAGACTCCGAAGTTTTGATCACTGTAGAGAAGCAGAAATTTTAGCCTATGCAAAATTTTAAAGACACATACATTTTCAGGTTTTCATCTACATTATACCTGAATTTTAGAAAAACTTTTTCCTAAACATGAAAAGTCCATAAAGAGTAGCATTTGGTTTATCTCTTGCTATTAAAATGGCCTATAAAAAGTACCATGTAAAAAAAGGGAAGCAATTGAAATGTGTTGTAAAAACAGGAAGACCAGTGATGCACCAGTGTAATGAATACCTCCTTACCTCTATATTACCTGATTGAGATACAGTGGACCTGATCTTACTTTTAGTTAATGATAATCATTTTATTTAACTTGAACACCATTGTGTGTTTTGTACAAAAAGAGAAAGCAAATCAAACACACTGATATTTTTATTATTTTAATCCTAGGCTCTTGATTTAATCAGTTATAACAACACATATACACACACAGAAGTACATGGTAATTTTACTTATAAGTCTATAGCAACATGTATATTTTGCAAAGACAGTCTCCTCTTAGCAATCCCTACAGAATACATAAGTCTACTAGTGTTGAGGAAAACATTCAGTGGAGGTAGTTCGGTGTGCAGCTGCAGTGCCAGCTGCAGACTGAGCTGTGGGTGGTGCAGAGAAGTGAGGCAAGAGGCTGGGAAAAGGTGCTGGCCATTGGCTCAACAAAAGACACAGGTGTCCATCCAGGTGACTGGACACTCACAGGAGACACAGCAGGAGCAGAGACACAGCAGGAAAACCTCGGACTTCTGCTGAATAGACTGGGAGGGTACAAAACCCCTGGGTTTTCTTTATTCAGGATCCCTCATAAGAGGCACCAGCTCAGGCTGCTGTTTCACCTGTTGCACCGTGACTTAAAGGATCGAGAGGACTGAGACTCTGCTGTGGGAAACCTGGTCTGTCCGTGTGAGAGTGGGGCATGCAGGGAGGCAAGCGGGGACCTGTTGGCCTACTGGAGCTGCCCAAAGTCTCTGACCATGGGAGTGTGACTACTGGGGTGACTCCTGGATGGTCAGATGGGGAAGTTTCCTCAACACCAGCTACATCCTGCTTAGTCACTGCCTGCTTGAACCAAACAGAGTGTCAGGTGATAAGACATCAGGGGCGAAGATATTCCAAAAATGGACAACCTTTCATCTTAATGAACAATAAAGACAACATTTCTTGTCATTTACATAATCTCTCTGTATCTGCATATAAAGTAAATGTTGTGGTTTGGGTTTTTTTTTAATTTGCTTTAACATGCCCATTTTTTAATGCAGCAAGACCTGATTTCTTTGCTTTAGGCTGTTCTATATCTGTTTTCCAAGCAAAAAAAAAGCTCTTTTTATTAATATCTCAGGAAAGTGTCTCTTTACATTCTGATCAAAAAGCACTAAAATACAAACCACATGCTTTTTAGAATTATGATATATTATGCATGCAACAATCCCTTATAAACAGGATATTCACAGAAAAAAATCACTGTTTCACCAACAGCTCATTAGCCTACAAACACTCTTTGTAAATGGTGATAACCAAATGGAAAATACATTTACTGCTTACCCCTACCAATGCTATCTGTTTTATAACCAACCTGTTCTCACAGATTTCTCTCACATCCTAAATATTGTAGCAGCAAAAGTTGGAGTAGAGTGTTGATTTATGAAGAAGGGTTTTACTCGTTTAGTTTTCTTTTTTAAGAGAAAGCCAATTGCTTAAGAAAATACTGCTTTTTTTTCTTTATTGCTCTTTGTAACCGTCAGTCCTACATATTTTTTGCAAATATAAAATTACTACAGAATAAGTTATAATTTTTCAGCCATATACGGAATTTAACAGCGAGTTAATCTCTTAGTAAGGAGGTTATCTTCCAAGAGTTCAGAAATGCACCACAGTTAATTCTAGTCCTGAAAAAGCCAATGATATTGGACTTCAGCTTGTCATAATTTTCACTACTAGAAAGTCTACAGCAGGCCTTTTAAAGAGATGCTTATGCTTTCCTCAGTCTTGTTCAGCTGGACTCCAGTTAGATCAGGAATCCACAGACATGTTTGAGACAAACTTGTTGCAGACAAAAATTCAACATTCAAAAAATGCAAGAATTCCAATCATCTCAGAAGAGATGCACTGGGCTAAAGATTTTGATGTGTGGAGATAGGTTTTCTGAGAGTCAAGTTTCAATGAACTTCTCTATAAAACATTACGTTAAAAGCAGTCCCTGACTTGGTATTGAAGTGAGTATCATCTAAGAACAACTCAAAATTGCTGGAGCAGAATATTGATTATGGTGAACAGTTATTGTCTGGTAAAATTTTAATCACAAATAATTCTTGTTTACAGTGCAATCATATGAGATACTAGATACTTTTAGATGGAAATATAGATGAACAGTCAAATTCTATATAAAGCCTCCTGAGACCCTGACTGTAAAATCCAAACAACATCCTTAACTTCTGCAAACAAAGGTTTTTAACAAACATTTTAAAATGATCCTATCTGAAGATGTCAGTCAAGGGTTGATATATTTACTTCATTAGATGAAGAAGTTTTTTTGATAAAGAATTTAACATTTGGTTTTATTAATTTCCTTTTACCAAATGTAAGCATATAACAAATGTCACAGGTTAAATCCCCTTAATTCCTTTATCACTCAATTTGCCTTCTAGAGTCGTTTTGTGCCATCAGCATTTGATGCAGTACAAGCATATTTTATCAATTAAAAAAAAATTCGACATAAGGAGCGCAACTTGAAATACTGAAAGGATCAGCAAGCTGAATATATTGCTTTGAGGACAAAAATGCTGATTCCCCAAACCATGCTGAAATTACAAAATTTTGTAGAGTCTACTCCTCTCCAAAATTATGCAGATCATAATTCTAGCAATGGAAGGAAAAGAAAATGGCTATAATGGAAAAGATGCATAGCTATCTGCACAAATATTTGTGTGACAGAGTGGGGGTTTAATGTTGAGAAAAGGAACGGTATAAGGAAGACACAACATACAAAATTATAGTAAATAATTCCCAAGCAACATAAACTGAGGAATAAAAAACCCATAAAATTTGGCATTCATTACAAGATTGCCACACAGAGAAACTGATAACACACCAGACACATTCCAAAGGAAATCAGAGAATCATAGAACAGTTTGGGTTTGAAAAGGCCTTAAAGATCGCTTAGTGCCAATCCCCTGCCATGGGCAGGGACATTTCAGAGAGGTTAGAATTAAGAAAAAATTTAAGAGTTACGAGAAAGTGGTTGAACAGTGAAAACATCAATTAACATTCAAAAGAATTTCAGCATGTGAGGACAGATGTGCACAAAGAGTGGAAGTAGGAGAAAGGCAAAATGCTCAGTTGCCTAGCAGTCTCAGTACTTAAAAGAGACATAAGGACCTCTAGCATGGAAGCACTACAAACCTCAAAGCAGTTTTTCAATATTGCAGAAAGGTTTGTGTATTATGCAAACATCAGGAAAGAAATACTGACTAATGCAGGTGTAATGCAAATCCAGTGGATACAATGCCACAGGCAAGCTCCTGGAGGCAAGCTGTCAGAAACTCTCAGCATCAATTTGACAAAAAAACCCACTAATTTGAAGAAGCCTTGGAAGGCAACATAACACCAACTGAAGCTGCAGGTAAAAAAAAAGCTGAAGTTTTCTCATCTAGTGAAGGAACCCAAAGGGCTTAATTATAAACACAAAGTATTAAACTATATAACATTACATTGATACTATGTGATATCTAGCAAAATACTAACAATTTAAGACATCATCTATTTGCACACAGTCAGATAGTACCAACAGGGAAGAGTTTATGGACACAGTGTCTCAACTAAGTTAAAAAAACCTGATTCTGCAGCATCCAGGAAAAAAAATTAACCCTGACCTGAGGAGCTAAATCTAAAAGTGACAACAGATCAACTGAATGGTAATGTCCTTGACATAATGAGTTTCCATTTTTAAGCACAGACACTGACCTAAATGACTATACAGAATCATTCAAGGTTTTCTATATACAATCTATGAGATGGCATAATCAGACAAAAATCTATTCCAATGACACATTTTTATATATGTTTCTGAATAAGACATTTTTAACAAGAACTGAAGTAATCTGAATAAACTGTATAGTACTAAATTAAACTAACACTGAGAATTCAAAGCAGCACATAGCAAATAGAGACACTTACATTATGCTTATACAATCAAGAGTTGTAAATTAAATAGAAGGCTACATGGTATTAACCAACATGAGTTCATATACCATTATCTGAATTCATTAACCTTTGGCTTTACAGATCATCCATTTCTCACTTGTAGACATTCACCAAATCAGCACGGCTTTATTCTAGGTTACTCACTATAAAACCAGTAGGACTGTAAGGGGAACTCTGGAACAAAGAAAACATTTACCCGCTGGCAACAGATACAAAAATACTACTCTTACACACTCATATTCAAGACAATGGTAGAATGTTCATTTCCCCCACCTACATTAAAGGGAATGAGGTATTTTGAAGGAATAGTTAAAAGATGAAGAAGTTCTAGACTAGGGAATATTGTTGTTTGCACTATATTCAAGCATAGCATATTTTGTAAAAAGAAAATTTCTTACCACAGCTTTGTCTGAACTTTCCTGCAAATCCCACAATAATATGTTGTTATCAGCCAGTGAAATAATCTTTTTACCGTCTCCCATTGGCTCCCACATAACACTGCAAAACAGAAACAGAAAAACAAAACAAACAACCCAACATTAAAATCAATCAAAATTTTAACTAGAAAGCCATTTTAATTCTGTGGACCTAATCTAATCCAAAACATATTAAACCATACTCCTTCTGGTTTACTTTAGATTAAATCCACCACATATTTTAGGTGCAAAATCTGCCGTCAGCTAGCAATTTGTAGCAGTCATTCTGCATACACACACAGAAATACAACCAGAGACTTTGATGTACACTAACTTTAGAAAGCTTCAGTATGAAACTTCAGAGTTCATATGTAGTGTTATGCATCCTTTCTGAAGGCGCACCAAAAATCATAAGCCTTAGTTTTGATGCAAACTTCTTCCAGTTTTGCAGCTGTTATCATGACTTAATCAACATATACTTTTAACCTGTGATTCATTTCATGCTATAAAGGAAGGAAACCAAGAAATCAGGTCTCCTCTCATTCTGTCTATGAGAAGCAGCATATTTAAGCCAGTCAGTATGGGCAGCTCAGCTAAGCATATGCACTGTAACCCTAATAAACTTGCTGGAGGTAACAGTAAGATTGAAAGTATAATACCTGTCATTTTGTGAGAATAGGCTTCTATTTCTATAATTTTGTAACTTTGTAACAAAGTTTTGCAACCTCTCAATAATCTTACAGCAACAATACATCTGAAGGTAGAGATCACAACTCTAGTATCAACAGGTTAATGGAGAAACTTCTTTCCATTTTAAGACCGAAACTTCAGCTATTTAAAAGCATTCAAAATGCTGTTTAAATCTTCAGTGCCTATTTGAAGTACCATGGCTTGACGCTTATCAGAAGGCCGTGACTAGACACAAGTGTTCTAGTCTGTTTTGTTTTGGGCATCAATCAATTCAGTAATTACATGGAATAGGTGAAAGAAGGTTGCACAAACAGACGCAGCCTTGGGCAAGTGAGCCCAACATCAGGCAGACATTCGCAACCTTCCTAACCCTGCACTGCACACTATGCGTGCTTCTATTTTATCCCAGATTTTGTATTTCTCCTATATTCCTAATACACTGGATATAACCTGGCTGGGCCTAGATCTAAGTGATGGAAGTTCATCTAATCTTATGCTATAGAACACACGGAAAAGAAAATAGGAAGCTGCAGGTAACAGAAAGAAGTGACATAACGTCTTTTTTTATTCTATGAATACAATAAAACTCAGTTATCCACAGTTGATACCTTCCTTTCAAATTACTCTTGCTCCTTGTGTGAACAGTTTCATCAGTTTTTACTCTGCACTTAAGGTAAAACAAGCATCAGATATACAATGTAGAGGACTGCACTTGTTTGCTGTTTTGTAGAGAAAAATCTGGAACTGTAACTAAAAGCACACATTGGCTGACTCCTCACCCACTGAACTTTTCCCTAAGGCAACACAGCAGAAAAAAGAGAGGACTAGCTTCTGCATCTTCTGCTGGAAGCATGACCTGCATCCTTACTGTGTTGTAAACCCATGGAAATCACCTACCTTATAAAAGTCCACTTGTAGTGAGCCTTCTTGTTTTAGGACAAAATCACCACATTTAGCACATTAAGCTACCATCATGTTTTTAAATGTGTTTTAACAAGATCATGGTACTAGAATGATTCTATGATTTACTTTAAATTTAGCTGTTTTGTCTGTAGTATTGCCAATCTTATTTAACAATAAACACTTTTTCCAAGTGGTATAGTACAACTTGGAAAAAATTTACAAGCAATTGAAAATGAGTGTTGATAATAAAAATGATGGCATGCAGTTTCAATTACATGTTCAACTACATTTTGCCCATAATAATGTGAAGAAACCAACTGGCACTGCCATGCATATTTCAGAATTTCATGCAGTTGTGCTGCACAGATACATTGATTAGATCCTTCAAACAGATGAAAATATTTTATGAAAACATGTAACAGGATAAAGAAAATTAATGCACTATAACCTGCATGTGATCACAACTAACCTTCCACAATCCAGTCTTCCAAAGTGAAACTGAAAGACATCAGGACCATCGCGTGGCTGAATAGGTAAGTAAGAAACCTTCAAGTTGATTCTGACAACATTTATTTAAGTCCATCATTTTACTTACATTTTGCTGAAAATATAACTGGCATTTTGTATGGATCTATGCAGATATATTTTTAATCATAGAGAATGAAATCTGGTTTGACCACTTAACTCTTTAGGAGCCCTTTCAGCCAGAGATCAGTATTTTTTATGCTTGTTGATATATCTGCACCTTTCCTACACCAATCACTCAACTTTCAGTTGTAAAAGCTAAATTGAAAACAATTTCTTTGATGTTTTCAAAGGTAGGAAGAAATTTCATATCTTTGAGCACCACTGAACTTCAAGGTAAAAGAATTTTTACAGCTGAATACAGTGTGCTAATTAGAGCCAAATATAACCGAGCTGACATGCCTTGCAATGAAAAGGTCTCGACACATTCACTCTATCCTTGTGAGATGCCCATTTTACTTCTATTTCATTTTTCATTTATGGGTGCGGTTGAAGGGATCATTCTACCAGATTTCTTAATCTTGTTAATAATCTTAAGAAGAGGTCACTCAAATCACCCTTTGTAACATATTCAGTTATGTTCTGTACTCATGACTGAACGTCAAACACAAAATACTATGGAGAAAGAGGGGGGCAGGAAATATTGGTGAGTGAAAAGAAAAAATTATTTTGGAAGCAAGATACATATTTTAGAAAAACTGAAGTTTTCATTTAGAGCAGTTTTCAGCACAGCAGAGATGGCAATAATGTCTAAAAAGAAAAACAGATAAACCAGGTAGTACCACTTCTACTGAGTGTGCCAACAGTTGCTGATGCTTACAGTTTTCAGAAATGGACAAGATAGTTGCCAAATTCACAGTTGCCACTCAGAAACTGAGTGGCAACTTCAGGGCTGCTCTTTAAATAATCTATAAACAGCAGACAAGCAATTATATATGTTGCATTTTACCTTATTTTGTTATCATCTGACACAGGATGCTTCAATTAAGCTTGTAGCTAGTAGTTTTTGGTATAAAAAAATAAAATTCAATCCTACAGAGAACACTACCTTAGCAAAAAATAACAGTATTTAAAACATTCACTCAAATGCATGCATGAAAGGACTCTCATCTTGTTCTATGCTGAAAAGATAGTTAACACCTCTATCAATAAATATACTGAGCTTTTACAAATGAACAATTCAAAGTCCTCCATTATAGACTAAGAAAGAAAAAAGCAACATGCAAGCACTTTCATCAACATGAACTACATTTAAGCCACAAGTGCTGGACAAAGCAAGCATTAACTACTGCTTAACTGTATTTACAGAAGTGACAACCATTTATTTTTATAAATGGGAAAAATTTGCTAGACTGAAAACTCTCATGCACTGAAAAATGGAAAATACACCCATACATTTGGTAACTCAGCTACATCCTCTAGCTTCAGTGTAGCCCACCAGAAAAATTCATGTATTAAGGACTCAAATATCCTGCCTTCTTTGCATTACAAGGATTCCAATTTAAAGATGACTCTTGCTTATCAGGTAATTAGGACATTAATTCTAAGAGAAAGGAGATCAGACCAAGTACAACCAGAGGCCCACGATTCTTGTTCCCTACTCAAGTGCTCTACAAAACAGCCACATTTCTGAATGAAATCAGTTCTGGCCATTTTACAATGTATTGAAGTCTGCTGCATGGGATACAAGTTACATGTAATCTCAAAATTCTCAGACGTTGAGATCTAATTTGGAGTCCAACTCCTCAAGATGCAGTAGAACAAGAACCACAGCTTCCTAAGAGAACCTAGAAGGTAAGGTGAACTTTTTAGCTAAAAAGCTGTTGAGAAATGAGAATTAAGAAATGAAGTTAAGGATTATTTTGGACAAGAACCCCAAAGACAGCTGGGCTTTATTCTGACTCTTACATTATTTTTATATTCAGAAAAATTAAACTGCTTTACAAACAAGTACAAAAGCATCCCAACAAGGAGGTGCCACAGAAAAATCACTTCCCTCTAAAATTTTTTTTTTTCCTTAAATTGTCGTTGTGTAGGCCTCTACAACACAGTACTCATGGAGCAGCCACTGCCACAGACACCATTTTTATTCTGTTACCTGAACAGGGCTTAAAAAGCCCCCAGAGTGAATACTATGAATATTTGACACGTCAGGAAAGAAACATGTAACTGGCTTGTCTGTCAAAGATCAGTAATGTGGTCAGCCTAGGAAAAACATTTTAGTAGCATGAATGTCTGTCAGGAAAGCACACAGAGTGCTGCCAGGAAAAACTCCTGCCCAGCCTCTGGAGGCCTTAGGATGACAACAGCTTTTCCCATGTACCAAGGCAAAAATTAAGAGCTGAAACAAACTTCCGTGCAGAACAGCTGGCGTGGGCAAAAGCAAATGCTGCAGACTCATTTTAGAGGAAACATGCATCTACTTTTGAGAGGGTCAGTTGGACTATTTTCGTATGGGATTTTTCAAAGATGGAAATATGGATATAGCATATCCTTACCAATTTATTGCTGTTTGTAACAAACTGCATGGTTAGTCAGGGGAATAAAACCTAACAAAACAGAATATTCCTCTGAGTATATTTCTCCAGTGATTTCGAACACATGCCTAAGAAGAAAATTATGATTGCCTAGATCTGCATTGAGAGTTGAAGAAAATCACTGCTCCTTCTGTTTAGAAGAACAGCAAATGCAAGAATGCTAAAAGTTTACACACACCTAGCATAGATGTACCCTCTAACACTTCTAATCCAGCAGCTGTGGATTCTGGAGGGAATCTGAGGTGAAGGGAATTTCAGAAGCAGCTGGGACTGTAACTAATGTGGCCTCCCTAACCTGCCTCTCCCATCACCAGTGCCCAAGACTGAGCACTAGGATGGATGGACTTGTGGGAGGCTGCAGGGCATCCCTTCACATCTCACAGACATTTTACCAAATAGATGCACTTAATCACAAACATACAAGGATCAAATTTTTCACCCAATAGACATCCAAAAGACATTTCAAAACCCTGAATTTTTAAATACCGTGTAAGCAAGTGTCAGCAGCAACATTGCTACATCTATAGTCATCCCAGAATATTGTGCTAGGAAAGAATTCTACTCTAAGGGATAAATATTCTAAATAATAAATGCTTAATGAGGTGTTGGAGAGCAAAGTGGAGTCTGATACCAAGAAAACAGGGGCACCTGTTCAGTTAGTTCCTCATAAACACTTAAATTTCTCCTGCATAACTAATTTTTTTTCACAGTTCTGCAACACCATTTTTCTTTAACATTTCCCACTAACATTTTAAGCAATTCACTAAGAGTGAAAATAAAACTATTAGAATAAATAGAATAGTAGTATAATAAATAGAAATATCTATTTCACCTGCAAAATCACTTAAGGCAGACTTCAACCGTCACTTTTTCAGTGGTAAGAATACCTTAAGTGACATTACAAAAAGGAAGAAACCTCCTTTTAAAAATACCTCAATTTTCTTTCAGTGGGGAAAAATCTCAACTAATTTGGCACTAAAACCAGGGAATATAACAGCATGGTGAGAACAGAAACAAAACTACATTCAAGTTGAGACGGAGAGTGAAACAGTACTCTACAAACCCATTTTTTTCTCACTTGTAGAGTAACACAATTTCTGCACTGTTTTCTGTATCATGACTTATGAATCCAAACTAAACACAAACAACTGCAAAGACATCATCAAAACTAATTTTCTTTCAAGCATATGAAATCTATTGAAATTATCAGAAGTGATAATTTAACTGACTACATACAGTAAGTTCACATAAATGAATAAATAAATAAATGAATATTTTTTCCTTTAGTATTTGCTTCAGTGTCAGATTTTAGTTCAACTAAGTTTCCCTCTGCTCTACATGAGTAGAGTCAAATAAATTCTGATTAAAAGTTAACATAATAAACTCGGCTTATAATACAAAGTTCTATTACTTCAGTATCCAATTAATGAATCACATTTATTGCCTAGTAAATGTGATTACGTTGAGGAGCTTAAAGTTTTAAAATTGCACAATACTAACCACTCAAAATTACCACAAATATTCAAGGGAATGAAAAACAGAAAATAAGTGTCCCAAATTACTTTGCTGGTTCCAGACATACTTTAGAGGATGAAAAAAGTGGAAAAGGAGAGAGAAAATGCAAGAAAGACATCTAATGGTTGAACACTGAACATTTGGATTTATATATAATTAATGGTTTTATTTACAGTAAAGAAGAATCAAAGATTCAAGAGAGCAAAATCCTGTGAAGAATTCAGGATCACACAGAATTATGAAGAGAGCAGGGACACAAACACAGTTTAAACTTTTACCAATTTAGAAAGGATCAGAATATAGAGGGCATTATCAGTACTGATAAGTAGCTGTTAAGATACATTCTCAGTGAAACTACACTTGTCATGTAGTAAGTTAGTCCAAAAAATTGTCTCTATACTTACGGTTGTAATATCAGAAGTGGCTGATGGAGAATACAAATATATGGAATGAACCAAGTGTGGAAGAACTATTCTTAAACGCTGACAATTTCAGATAGCTCTGAAATTCTGTGCATCATGGGAAGATACAATTAATATCTGCTGGGCAGCTGTTACAAACCGCCCCTCCCCGAAAATACAGAGTTCAGTTTATACACCAGAATACGCAATTGACAGTCTTGACACTCTCAAAGAAATCTCTATACAAATATCAGAGGGAACTCTGTCCTCACAATCACATTTCTGGTACTGGGATATATGAAGTGTTAAAAGAAGGTTAAAAAACTTTTGATTACATTTATTACATGTCTTTGCTACAAAACATATCTAACAGTTAACTGTACCATATATCTAAGACCATACGATCCTTCTAACAGTAGTGTTACTTCCAGGTTTATATTCATTAGGTATAGACTATTAAATTGTTTTAGACCTTTTTTTTTGAATGAAACTCTAAGCCAGAACTTTCACATGTATATCCTGAAGCCTAACAGAGGAGTGCTATAGAAAAAATGTTATCAAGACTATGACAGGAAAGAGAAGTGATACCTGAATATCACATGAAAGTGTTAGAGCTATTAAAAACATCATTTTTACTTTTCTTTTGAGTTTCAGATTCTCTTCCTTCTTGGCTTTTTTACTTGAAAATGTTTTGGGGTAGTTTGTTTTTTGTGGCTTTTTGTTCTTTTAAAATAAATTTAAAGGCCAAAAAAGTTAAGTAAAACACTACTGGATTTCATTCATCTGTCTTCAGGGCATCAATTAAGAATGTGCCTAATTTTGATCAGGTGACTGCGCGCCTTAATGGAACGAACATGATGAAACTGAAGCAATAAAATGTTATGTATAGCATCTTCTTTATCTTGTATGAATTAAATCTCTACTCAAGTTGAAAGCACTATTAGAGAGAATTTGCACTTCTATAGGAAGCCAACCTTAATGAGGTTGATTTGTACTGTGTATGGCCAAGGAAGAGATGGTACTTCTCTGTACTCTATTTGGAGACCTTCGATGAAATACCAAATAAAATCTAAGTACTTAAAACCTATGGGAATAGCTCATTTATGATAACTTTCTCCTTTGTGAATTCAAAGTTCTAATTTAATATTTTAGTGATAAACATCCTGGAGTTCTTGAAATGCCTGTGACTCTAAAAATTTTATCATTTGTCTCCCTCTCTGTGTTCTCTTAGATATGGTAATATTTGCATGTTCATATCTAGGATTGATTGAGTGGGGTACACCAAAAAAAAAAATCAACTTGAGCTAGTAGAGAAGCCTAATGAAGTAATCTATCATTATTCCTAACATACTCATTCCTTTAAAAAAAAAAATTAGCAGCTCTTGTTTTTTACATAAAATATGAGTTCTTCATTCCTCACCTTTCAGGCTTCTCAGAATTGAGCCTCCACTTACACTGTCTCTGTAACCTCCATTCATATTCCTTTCACAGTTGTATTTCACTGTTCATCTAACACTTTCCCCTTATTTATTTTCATTTTATTCCACATTTACTACATAGACCACAATCCAACTTACTTCACTTGTTCCCCTCTCTTTTGAAGTACATAGCTTAGTACCGAGCAGGATCTACCCTATTTTATACCTGCCACATCTGGAAAAGAAAAAGTAGGATGTTAAGCATATAGAGGCAAGCCTGCTTCCGGCAGATGCAAGAGAAACTCCCTGCTGTGTTACAAATTCAAGATCTCACAGATTATACTTTCTCTTATGGCCTGTAGTATCCTCCTTCTCTGAGGACTATCCTGTCAAGTCTACTACCAAAAAGTCTGCAGCAAAACTGAGAGGGAAGTAGAACAGTAGGTTACTGCTAAAACGTAAGTCTTCAGGGGTTTCACAGACAAGAGTTCTGGGGATTCCTCCAAGCTGCACTCAGAGGAATAATGGTACACCCATTAATCTCATTAATCTCATTAACTGCTGTCCTGTTTCCTTGGCCTCTCCTATGCAGAAAGTACCTTGGACTGCTTCTTGCAAGATACCCAATGACGAGTTCCTTTAATTGAATCTTACAACATTGCATAGAGCAACATACTTATTGTTATGTGTGTTTAACTCTGTATGAATACATATATTTATCTACAGAATTAATTTATTGAAGAGACTTTTTCTTTTTAAACACACAAATTTCCAAATCTCTCTGGGGTTTCCCACTCTGAAATAACTCACTCAGGATTTTTGCATCTGAAATCTTTGCATTTAGGCTTACATGAGGAACAGCAGGCAGAGGATGAAAAAAAAAATCTTAGGCTAGAACCAAACAGAACAATTAACAGGCCTATTTGTTGGCCTAATTTAAGCATCTATTTAATTTTCTGAACTCTCTTTATGCCCTACAAGAGTTTGAGTAAAAATGGTGATGAGTCCCAAATTCAAAGCTTGGAAACAGTAAGCAATCTCAGCAACTAAAAATGAATGGTTATGCTTAACTTTTAAACACAGTAACTCATGCAATCCAGATAAAGTGGAACTGTAGAAAAGCAAATTTCTTTTTCATTTACCTGTAGTATCTTGGAGATTAGATTTTTGCCAAAGGTTTTGTCAAGACTAGAAAATTATTTCAATAGATCTTGAGCAGGAGGAGCACAGTGTTCAGTCACACACCAGCAAAGTTTAAGATTTTAGTCACAATCGATTGAAAACGCTCTTTTGGTCCTGGTTCACAAAAGAGAACTGGTATTAAATATGTCTCTGCTGGTTTTTAATAAGAAATTTCAGAGACATTTGAGCACAGCATTCCATAAAGGAGATGAGATAAACATAAAAAAATGCAGAATCAGTTCTTAACATCAGTACAGAGTTGAACAAAACCAATACCTGACATATCAGACCTGGAAAAAATCCCCCCTTGTGCTTCCTAGCGCATGATACTAGAAACAGAAAAATCTGTGAGGTAATTTTTCAACTATCAGGCTTTCTTAATAGAAGAGAAAGACAGTATAAGAAGATAAACCTTAGAAAAGGCATAAAAAGGATCAAAGCAGAGGAGGGTAAACATGAACAAAACTACAAGAAAATAAAGCCCTGAGGCAGGTGGTAGATGCTAGAGCACAAAACCAGTTGCATGTTCAAGACAGTTTTGGTTTTTTTCCTGATTGACAATCAAGTCTCAATTACTTATGATCTGCATCCAGATTCATGAATATCATGAAGCTTCTGCACTATGGATACCAAGACACACAAAAAATATTTTCCTACAAGCTGCTATCTGGAGTCAGTGTCACAAAGGTTGACACCAACGTTACACGCTGCATCTTTAAACTGTACCGGCAACTCTGCCACACTCTTCTGGGCCCAGCACATAAAGATGTGATAGAAATGCGGGTTTTTATTTAATTTTTTTTAGCATGAATTCTGACTAAAAATATTCAAAATTAAGTTAAAAAATGAAGCCTGTATCCAATCATTCATTGCTCTGGTATACTGCTGTACTGCACACTATGCTGTTCCTTAAAGTGAACATGGTCACACTGAACCCGGGTCCAGTGCTCAGCCTGCAATTTTCTGGGCAAAATGTAAAGGGTACGTATGCTCTAATGGCAAGGCAAATGACAGAGCCTTTTTACCGCAAGTGTATGGTGCCAGACCACCACTGCTCTCATAGTGGTTGTGAACACCAGAACACTGGTCTTACACTGTGGTTTGAAAAGTATTTACACTTTGCATTGAGGAGAATTGCCTTTCTGACTTATGTTTGGTTCTAGCAACAATTGAGCCCTGAGTGTCTAAATAGCTTCACATTTCTCTAAACACCTGAGGAGTGTAACACAAAGAATATTTATGCTGCTATTTGTAGCCAACACACCACTCACTGGGGCATGGCCTGTAAAGAGACACATTTAGCACAAAAGGCCTAATTTACTCATTTATGAGCTGTGTCCAATATAATTGAGACAGGAATTCAAAAGCCTGCTCTAGAACAAGATCCTCTAACTCAGCTGTGCTTGCCTGAGATGATGTGAGGAGTACTAATGCCAAGTATTCTGTTTACACCTTTTATCTCTCTGTAACACTGGACATTTTCAAATCTCTATGCATATATATACACACATGCACATAGATAACGGGCATTAAATGGTAGCAGAAATTTGTAAGCACTAAGTACTGGATAAAATCAGATAGCAGATGACTGAAAATTGCACATGAACTTGTTATAAGCTGTTACTAGAGGAAAAGAATTATTCTGGGCATTCACACAATTCACATCCTGATAAAAAGCAGTGATACGTCTCCTATTCCTCCCTTTAGTGATCCGGCTACCATACAAAGTTCTGGCATTCCAGCATCAGATAGAAACCGATTACAGAAAACTGCAAGACAAAAGGCACAACGCTTAAAAGGGTAAAAGGTAAAGATTAAAACAAACAAAAAAACTTTTCCAATATAGTTGGGAATATTAGTTAACAAAAGGTTTCAACAATAAAAATTGAATTAAAATAATAGAAGAATTACGAGGAGGAGTACTCATTTCAAAATACCTAGCAAAGAATTAAAGGATACTACTATGAAGAAATTTAACATTCAGAAAACCTGTATCTCAGAAAAAAAGTCATCTATACATTTTTGAATGCACTGATATGCCTTATCTTGTCCAAGAACTGCCTAATAAACATTACCTTCAATTTACCCTTTTTTTTGGTTAAAACTTAAACAGCAAGGCTGAAACTAGAAATCTGTGGCTAGAAATGGAAGCATAAAACTTATGATATGTCCTGCATCTGGTCAGGAAGCAGTGGCAACATGTCATATACACATACCCATAAAACAACAAACTTGCAAATACACAATAGACAAATTTGACTTCCTTTTAAATAACAGAAAGGAAAGGGAAACAAACCACTGTAACAACCTCTGCAGCACTGCAGCTCTTCTTGTCTTGACTTAGACAACAGATAAAGAATAGTTACACAAGCACCATATAAAATAATGAATTCTTATCCTTATCAAACAATAAATTACTCACACTTATGCTAAATCAGTTGCAGGAAGACTAAAAAAGAAAAACTTAAGTGCAACATCAAATTTATATTCCATAAAAAGACTGAAATTCTAAGTATTATACCTTTGTGCAACAAAGGTTTTAGATGGGGGCAGGTGGGGAAAAACATTAAAACAGTACACAGGCTGTTACTCCATATGTGTTTGCGGGACGATAATAAATGTTTTTAATCTATGAAACATCTGGGACTAAAAATCCAATTTATACCTTTTTTTTCAAGATGGAATAGTTTTAAAGTGCATAGCATAGCTTCTACAATATAAATCTGCACAAAACTAACAGCATGGGTCTATCCTTTAGGCTTTTTCTAGGAGTATAAAATATGCAGAATCCTACCAGGCCATATTGCCATGGGCTGTGTTGTCAAGGTGACAGAGTAGCTCCAGGGTTTGAGTGTTGCTTGATGAATCATCAGGGGATTCATGACTGCCTGATTCCAATTCCTTCGGCATCCTCCAAACAGCAGCACATGTCATGACTTTAGTGTCTGAAGCTAAGCAACAGAGAATAATGTCAACAGATCATTGTATGGGAGACATATTTTGTATACACTGTACCAACATTTACACAAATCTATAAGCAATGCACATCTGCTGTTTGAAATATTTAAAAATATTATACCAAGATGAATCAAAAAAATGCAGAACGTGGCTACAGACACAGACCTCAAGTTAACAGTCAAGTTGCTGCAAAACTCATAATTAGCACGCGTTTAATGTGTGTCTCCCCAAACAAAAGCAAAATAAAGTGCTCATGTTTTCAAAGTTTCATTCCCCATACTGATGTTAATGAAAATGATCCACAAGTTACATTGCTTGATTCCTTAACAGTAAAGATATAGACATCATTTAAACACTTTTCTTTTAAGGGCTATCTTCAGTTCAACCCAGAGCATTATCTCATATCCTTTACTACCAGTAACCGTTAACTGCCAAATTGGGTTTTCCATGTAAGTACATGCCTCTAACCCCAGCAAATAAAAACAGCTTCCAAAAGACAAACTGAACTTATATACATATAGCAAAGTATTACAATTTATGAAGAACAAGGCAACTGTAGATCGAGGAGAAAATACCATATAGTCTGTGCACATATGGCATTGCCCATCACCCAATATAGCAATTCGTAGCAGCGCAGAATGGGAGGGCACCAGAGCAGCAGTGCGTACGTTCACGCTGTTCCAGCCGCTGGTCCGGGGTTCACCGAGGATGAACAGGTCGGTGTGATCCCCTCCAGCAGGAACAAAGGAACCAGCCACAGCTATGTTAAGCAAAAGCAGAGGAAGTGATTGCCAGCTGAAGGATGAGCTAAATGAGAAGTCCAGAGGAGAAGCAGCAACAAGTGATACATTTTCTATTCCGAGGTCATTTCAGATGCCTCTATCTCCAAGTACATTTTAGCTGACTTTAGTCAAGAGCGTCTGATTACAGAGCTGTGAGCAAACGTGACCAACTTCCATCAGTGGAAAGGAAATTGGCAGCAACTGTAGTGAGAGTGTTTTCAAGAGGAAGGAAGGACACTGAAAAGGCCTTCTCAGGCTAAAATGATACTAACAGGGGAAAAAAAACATGTATTGTAAAGGTCACCAATCTGGATACTCTCTATGGAAAAAGAGGCACCCAAACAACACGAAATAGGACAAAAAGTAACTGACACATAGTAAGTCTTGAATACAAGAATGCAGACGTTTAAAATGCAACCATATGAAATTAAAGAAAGAAAAAAGGTAGTTAGGTCAAACCTGTAGGAAAAAAAGGCCCTTTCTGCAACAGGAAACAGAGACAGGAGAACTTTATATGAATTCAGAACACACAATCACTGGGTATTTGATAGATTGTGCTAAACATAAATTATATGTATGATGCACATAACTGTTCTACAGTAATTTGGATACACAAGTTGAATACAGTAAAAAGAGACCATATATCTAAAGACGATAGAAAATTCCCTATTTATTAACACTTAATTGAACTTTTGCTAATTGTAGAGCATGCTAACTAACCAGCTATTTCCAAATCATTTCAGGCAGATTGTTTACTCTAGATCCCCATGCCACTGAGGAAGAGAAGAAAACAGCAATGGATGGCTAGCTTTCCTTAGCAAAGGGCAAACCCACACACAATGTGCATTGTACATGCACACGCAAGTAATAAATAACCTAAAGTGCAATATAGCTAAAGAAGGGGAGATTTATCAAATGTTTCACTTCCATGTGACAGAACAGTAATGAACAGTTTCTGGTAGATTATAGCTACTAAAAAGTCTGTACTATGCACATAAGGCATTAGCTTTTCCACTATCATCAAGATCATGACAGAGAACCACAAAAGCAAATAATGGAAAACAAACTACATGCTCCTCAAGCCATCCTTCCTCTCAGCACAGCACTACAAGTCTTAAGAGAACTTGGAAATGTCACAAAGAAACTTAATATTCAGGAAACAGATTTAAAAAACAAAGTGGCCTACACAAAAGACTTTTCAATGCACTGATAGGTCCTACCTTCCCCAAGAATTACCTAATAAATATTACCTTTTTCTTTTTAGTTGAAATTTAACCTACAAGGCCTCAACTAGTAATCAGTGGTGAGATAAATTCTTAAAATCTATAGTACAATCTATGATATAATTAAAAATGAAGAATCAACTATCACTTCTGAAATCTTTTTGGGAGGGAGGGTATTTTGCTTGGTTTGGGTTCATTTTTTTTTTTAAATTTATTTTTTTGGGGAGGATTTTGTTGTTTTTTACAAGCTAGCTAACAAATAGAAATTTTCATGCAGCCAGATTTTCAAAAGCATCGAGACTAATTTAAAGGATTGTTCACTTTTGATAAATTTAAAGGTACTCCCACTAGAATATATATAAGTATAATGAGATTACGAAGGCTATCTTGCATAGCAGGCGTCTGAATACAGAAACCAAAGAGGCCCTTTCCACTCTCATGTATGACATGTACAGCAATATCCAACACCGATATTTCATTATCCTGGTTCAGTTTCAATCCAGACTTTTCATTTCATTTACAAAAATCTGCTGTGTTATTCCATTTTTCTTAAAATTCTCTGATAATTGTGAAGAAGCCTGTAAAACTTGCATGATCACCTCCTACACCGTATTTTTTCTGAAAAGTTACGGCACACCACATTCTTATGGTTTCAACTTTTCTTGGTAGTAGATGGTTAGGTGTCCCATAATTACGTCAAACTGTTGTTGATAAAACATGGAGCAAGTGTATTAACATTTCTATGCCCTGCATCTGGTACAGGAAGCAGTGAGAACATGTCATATACACATACCCATAAAACAACAAACTTGCAAATACACAGTAGACAAATTTAACTTTCTTCCGAATACCAGAAAGGAAAAGGAAACAAATCCCTGTAATAAACTCTGCAGTACTGAGCTCTCCTTGTCTTGTCTTAAGCAAGTGAAATGAGTAGCTACACAGGCACCATATAATATGAATTCTCATCCTTAACAAACAATAAATTACTTCCACATAGGCCAAATCAGTTGAGGGAAGACTGAAAACCAAAGACTGAAGTGCAACATCATATTTATATTCCATAAAAAGATTGAAATTCCAAGTATTGCTGCTTTGTGCAGAAAAAGTTTTAGATGGGGGGAGGTGGGGAGGAACACATTCTCAACATATCTTTCCTCTTACCACAGCACCATAATCTTAAGACAGCCTTGAAATGACATTTTAACTTCTTAAAACTGGAATGTTAGTTTCTTGCACAATCAGATTTCCAGATTGAAAACCCTAAACCAACTAAACAAGCATTATTTTGAAGATTGAGGCCAAAGTATATGTGTATACGTATATATAGAGAGAAATGCCCCTGAAACTTGATGTGATCCAGGCTCCTGTAACACTTTGGTGGTTTGAAAACTGAAGTCCAGGTAGGTGCAGAATTTCATATGCAGAATTTTGCACAGTTCCATGCCTGTTTTACTTCACTGGGACTAGTGGTGAAGGATAAACTTAATTGCACATCAGAAAGGGATAACACTGAAAGCCAACAAGCACAAAACTTTGACACTCAGCACAGACATTATCCTCTGCTTTTAGCTGGTTTTGATGATGCTCATGGAAAGTGACAGACCACTTTCCAGCTGCTGAATGTCCATCCATCTTGAACAACTGTATGTGCATTGCAAACATTCTGATTCTAATTTTAAACTTTGGAGAAATTCTGGAATTACACAATACGGCTGAAATATGTAGAACAAAGACTTTACTCAGAGCACTACTAATTTCTCCTCGGACAATTCTGACACTTTGTTAATTCCCAGATGTGTGAAACCAAAATGGAATTTCCACAGCCACTCAGAGAAGTAATTTTAGATATGGCTGGCCTTAAGGAAGGCTTAACTTCCCTTTATATAAGGAATTTTTTAAAAGATACTATTTTCTCCCTTGTAAAAGAGAGGGCAAATCTAAGTGCTGAGTGAAAGTGTCACTCTTCTGATAGATGAAGTGGAGCTTTTTCTGGGTCACAATTCCTCTTAATCAAATAACCCCCAGCTACAAACCTACAGAAATCCATAAACACAAACAGGAACTCTCACTACATAGAAATCAAAGTCCCACAATGAGCTTCCCATGGCCACATGAAAAGCCCACTAACAGTATACAATATTTGTGGCATTACCATATAGCCTTATTTCCCAAGTGATCATACTAAACTTTAAAAATCCAGAGTTACTAGGTAATTTCATTACCACCTCTGTAGTGCCATTGCTTATCTAGAATGCCTACAGGCAAAGAGAAACTCCATGTTTTCCCATTTTTACTATCTTCACATCACATTACTGCACATATGCATACAAAATGACAATGTTTTTACCTACCAGCTCTCATATTATCTCTTTAGAATGTTAAAAGACAAGTATGAAACCAATATTTAAATGACAATACCAGTTATTCTGTAAAAGAATGAAAAACAAGCTAAACCCATAGTCGTGCTTCTATGCCTTCCTTAAAACTCTTTACATAGTTGCAAACTGTTTTTGCATCCCTCCTTCATATTGAAACAAGATTTTATATTTAGGTCACAGCACCAATGCGGAAGAGAATAGAAAAGGTTGTGTTGCAGTTTTATCACTGAGTGTATTAAGAAAAATGTTACAGGGTTTACTAAGCACTGCTGAACTTTCATAGAGAGTAAGTCAAAGATTTGAAGAAGGATGTCCCACTGTATTCCTCACACACTGTTCACATAAAATGATCCAGGAATGAGACAATGAACTATGGAATCTGTCACATCTGTTCTTCCTCATTCAAGAGGGGGAAATATTTGTTCCTCCTCATCCCTTATCTAATTCATCATACATCTTCAGTATATCTTTTGCTAGGTACAGCTAAGGATGGAGCTAAATGTACTGTTCCAACTGCATCAGTAATCTGCACCCTGATAAGCACCATTTTTCCAACTGCATCAGTAATCTGCACCCTGTTAAGCACCATTTCCCCAAGTCCAACAATATCGTCTCCTGGGCAGAGGATGATATCTGCTAGAGTGACTGCACGTAGTTTCATCTACCTAGTTCTGTTGAAACGATCCAGGCTTACAAACAAGCAAAACAGAATTTAAGGAATAACCAAGCAATCCCATACTTTGACAGCACTGAATTAGGAAGCAACTACACATGATGCTGGTAACAATAAGCATACAGTAGTCAGACATAGGAAACAAACTCTGGTGAGTTCAAACTTTGTTGCATTCAGCCAAAGTCTAAGAGATAATCATGGCTATAGAACATGAGGCCATCTTTGGTGCCTACTTTACAAGCTGAGCAAGTGAGAAAGCCCTCTGCACGCAGAGCGCACAATTTGCAAAGAGTCACAACATGGTCAATCAATACCAATTTTCCCTGCAGCACTCAAAATGACCTCTTGACAAGGGCTATTTCCATGACAATTTTTAGCTTTATACCACCAGCTGGCTCCAACACGGAAAAAAAAAGTGAAAGCTGCAGACTGGTGGGACATCCTGCTTATCTTCCTCCAAACATTCCTCCCCTTGGAGAATTGCTCCAACTTAAATTAAGAGAAAGAAACAAGCCTGGGGAAAAATATCTGCCTGAAATTTAAACATATTAGGAAGTTACTCACCAGAGTTCAAAAAGAAACACGTCTGTAAGGTTAACTACAAGTACCTGTTACTCTTTTATAGAGTTCCTTCATGCACAACCAACCAATTCACTGCACTGCTGCTGGAACACAGCCAGCAGACATTCCTTAAGAAAAACACAATAATTTCTGGACTAGATGCAAAAACAAAAGCCTGTGGATATAAGAACGCTGCTGATTCCAGATGCAATACAGTTGTTCAGGACACTGAAAGTCATTCCTGCTGTTGTAGAAAATTACCGTTTTTTATGAATTGGCAGTTTTTTAAGCTAGAAGGGATGGCCTCTGCACTTCACACTGCTCTTGATTTCGCATCAGCAATTCCTACAGCTGAAGGCTTACAGAATGAAAGAAGTGAGCTTTGTCACATTTCCAGACTTAGACAGAAGAACCTAAAATTTTAAGTAATTCAGAATTATTACAAAGATTCCTTCAGAGAATGCCACAGACTGCAAAACAACAAAGAATGCAACTGAACATCAGATATCATAAAAATCTGTTTATGCAGTCTTCTTAATTTATTCTCTTTAATAAACAACAGCTTTAAAAGTGACTTAACATGCAACCTCAGTAAACATACTAAGAAACCAATTGATATCTGGACCACTGACGCAGTAAATCAGAATAGCCAAACAAGAAATACAGTCTAATTTGTCACCATAGAGAGTAAGGGCTCTTACTTAGACCTATATTTGTTTTTATATTATTAAGAACAAAATGTCATACTTGCTGAGTTAGACCTGTGATTTTCCAATTGAAAATGACCCAGTAATTTCATTATTTTCTCATGCTGAATCCCTTTACTGAAATTCTCACTCCTCAAATGTTTTTTGTAAGGGAGCTAGAGAAAGAAACTATCCTCCTTAAAAGTTTAATGGTTTGAGTTTTAACCAAAAAAAAAAAAAACCCAACAAAAAATCCTGAAGGCAGAACAAAAATTTCCCCAAGAAAACAAAAGGCAAAAAACCCCACCTGAAACTACTTTAGAGAGACTTTCATCAAATATTACTAAAACAAATATGAAATACAAAAAATCCAATGAATATACAGAATATGAAAACCAAACCCTCAGTGGAAGTGTGGATACTAACCAATACTCTGCAATTTCAGCAAATGAGGACTTAGTACTTTCAGAAACACACCAACTCTGCCTTCCTCATTCAGGTGTGGAATGATGCACATCTAGGACTTGTGAAAAGTCAGTATTATTGCTTGCACATGTTCACTGACTGGAGCTGCTTCTCCATAACGGAAGCTACTACCTTTTGAAGCAAATACAGACATTAGAAAAAAATAAAGGAGAGACTTAATTTTAAGAGGAGTAATTAAAAATAATCTTTATTATTTCACAACAAAGTTTAAAACAGTATTTTAAGAAGTTAGCACCCCTCTTAAGCAAAGTGTTAAGTATATACTACTATAATATAAAAGAATTATAAGAAAAGAGTTAAATTGACATTTACGAAACACTACCACCTGCCCCTCCCACCCTTCCACTCTCATCCAATATATTCAAGTGGATCTTAATCCCAGTTATACAGGTCCACATCAGCCAATATTACAGTTCACTATTGCCCAATTGTCCACCTTTCATACTTCTGGTGTCACTTGGTGAATAAAATCCACCATGCTGCTGCAGTCCTGATCTGTCAGAAGCTTCCAGCAGACCAGATATAGGTCTGCTTAGTCCCCATAATCATATCATTTTACATACCACTTTAATCTTCATGCTCAATCATTCTTTATGGTCTTTCTTAATGAAACACATGATATATCACCCTTGATTCTTCTTCCTTCTCCCAAAATTCAAGCCAATTATTGCTAGCCTCCCAGTCTCTTTTTGAATAGTACCAAAAGACGTTTTATATGTACACCAGTAATACAGTATTATAAAGTCAATTCTTGATCATCAGTACCTATACACATCTGATTGTACTATCTAGAGGAATAATGTTTTCATATTACTTTTTGCTGTCATTCTACTTCATTCCCCTGTGTTTAACCTTGAAACCTGAATGACAATGCTTCCTACATCACTGCCTGCAGACATTCACACTGAAGCTGGAGGAGCTGAAGTATCAGTGCCTGACAGGCTCTGCTCTTTGATCAGCTCAGGTGGTGCAAAGCCAGCTGTCTGCTGTTATTCTGTTGCCCAGGGAACAACAACTGAAGTGTGTACTTCCTAAATCTGCACAGGAGGCCCTTCTGCAGCATTGCCACAGCAGCTCGTGCTGTGAAAGGCTGAAGTGGTGAAGCTGCTATAGCTACAGCCCAGCTGGTGCCCATTAGTGCTCTCGGTATGACAGGAACAAGCGGCTAGTGTTCAGAACCCTCCTCCCTTCCACTGACAAACAGTTAGCATTCTTCCTTATAAACAAATGTGAACATCCTTCTTCGAGTTTAATAAAATTAAAAAAATAAAACAAAAATTACTCAGGTATGCATATTTTGTTTAAAAACAGAATATGCCTTTCAGCCTTTTTAATCAATTAAGAAAAAAATAAACCGTATTCTGTTTTTTCAACATAGTGTCCTCCCTTTTCCAACAGGCAAAAAAAGATGGGGAAAACAGACCATTCATTTTCTGGGTTAGTAACTTCATCTTTTGTCCTAAAAGCTGGTGTAGTCTTTGATTTTACATTTTTTCTGAAATACACAGGGTGAGATATATGTAGGAATAAAGAACTACAAGCAGTTTAATTTTTCTTTCCATTACTTAAATGCACTTTTTAGCTACCAAAAACCAGACATTGATTTTCAAAACCCCCCCCCAAAAAAAACCAAACCAAAAAAACCCCAAACAAACCCACAAAACATGGAAACACAGCCGCTCACTCTTTATCCTAATAGAAGTATATGTTTGCATTGTATATGCAGATGTCTAAGGTTTTAAAAACCTCACCTGCTGCATACTAATGCAGATAGAATGATCTATGAGCGTGCAAAGGCATGGGGTATGACATGGAGAGACAGGTAAACCCATCATTTTCTACGGAAGAACAGGAGACTGTGCAGAAAACAGTCAAATTGGAAAAGGCATAAATTGCACTTTTTTATAATCTGATGCTTCTTATGCTATCCCAATGTGATTTCAGACAATGTTTCAGCACAGATCTTTTTTGATGATATACTCTGCAGACATACATCTATTTGAGGGAGGTCAAAATTAACTGATTGCACTTCTGGAACTCTGCCATATGGGGAGAGCCCAAGCAAAGAACTGCAACCATTGCTATACTGGTGAGCTGAACTCTGCTCTTCAGGCAGAATTTGACTGCAATAATGTAAAAGCTGCAGTAACAGTGAGAGCCACACAAGCAGAAAGGTATTGGCTTGCCATTTAAAAATAATTTGTGAGATTTAACTCTGCGCTGAGGAGAGCTGCACAGTACACCAATAAAACTTAATGAGCCATATTTACATTTTGGCTTCCATCATCACAAAGGCAAGTGGAGCTGAACAGCGTTGTCCACATTGCTACTTCTACACACACGAAAGTTGTCTCATGGAGGTAACTCACTTTCATCACCAACAAAGCCATGGCAGCTGTCAATGAAGTAAGGTGAGATGAAACCATGCCCTTAAGCTCCCACTTGATATTCCATAAAGTATTAAAAATTGTGTTCCTTAACAAGTTGATAGGAACTGCAGACCATTTATCCTCCCATTGAATCAGGCACCTTAATAGACAGTTGCATCAGTTGCATATTCAAGAGCATATCTAAATAACCTCAAGCATTCCTGTTCTACTCCA
This sequence comes from Oreocharis arfaki, assembly GCA_013398015.1. Classification (NCBI taxonomy): domain Eukaryota; kingdom Metazoa; phylum Chordata; class Aves; order Passeriformes; family Paramythiidae; genus Oreocharis; species Oreocharis arfaki. The sequence goes on along the minus strand of VZRR01010329.1, from coordinate 390,071 downwards.
CAGGAGTTCCAAAGACAAATATAATTACAGTTCATAGAAATCTATCTCAAACAGGACAAATGCCACTCCATCCAACATGAGCAGTTTATGTGGCTGCCTCAAGCTCGACAAACCAAGTTCTAACCACTAGCTCAGTTTGAAAAGGTAAGTTCACTACCCCTTCCATCAGCCTTCCACAGTCTCCACTTGGTACTTCCCCTCAACAGAAATCCAGATGTGTGGCTGCAGGCAACACACATAAAATTTCTTCCAGCAATAACTTGGGTTTCAAAGCTTAGATCTTGGAATCATAATCTGCTTGTATCTTTACATTAACTAGACAATTTGGGTAGCTCACTTCCAGATGTGCTCACACATCAAGCAAAAGTAATTAATGGAAGAAAATAATTATAAACAACTACTAGCTAGATACATTATTTTGAGATGCACTCAGTTTTCTGTTCATTCAGTCAGTCACAAATGCCACAATAAGAAAGGTATTTTTCCTAATACAAGAAAAATAAGTTGTGGCTGGGTTTTTTCTTAGTTCAAGGTATCAACAACTAGCATATCCAAACAGTCTAGAGAAAGAAAAAGACTGAATACTGCCCTATGCTAGTCAGCAGTTTTCTCACACTGGGCCAGTCAAACAATACATCATGTTGTTAGTTGGCTGCCAATAACTATGCAGTTCTCATTTGTTTATACCTCAGAAACACTCACAGGAGAGAAATCCCACCACTTTTATTTTATTGAACTCAGCGTGGAGAAAGATATATAGCTCTTCCCTAAAAGGTTTATAATCTAAGAAAAGAAATAATGAAAACATAACCAAATAGGAACAAACTCAGAAATATCCTGGTAGTCAAATCTTCAGCTCAGAGATGATACACAATTTATTTCAAATTCAGAATCTTATTGGTGTACAGTCTCGCTGGGATTAGAGGTGTAGATCTTTAGGATGGATTGCTAAGGAAGGTGAGAAGGGAGAATCACACTTTATGAACATCAGCAACTAGAGTGCATGGAGCTCTCAGCTCAAATGAGAGATAATGGTTTAGGATTAGAAGGTAGACCAATGTGGCAACATGCAGTCGGTATCTGCTAGAAGGATGAAACAAAGGATAACACAACCTTCTGACAATCAGAAGGAGTTTCATATTTATAGTCTTAGTCCTTGTGTAGGACTTCAACAACCTCAGTGTCTAGTGGAGGGGTCTTGGCTATCTTCAGAATTGAGGGATCCCAGGCTGCCAAGACCAGTGGGAAAGTCTGGTGCAAGGAAGACTTACCCTCCACAAAGGAGCATCAAGTTAGGGAATATTTAAAGAAATTAGACCTTAGCAATGCATCCACAAGAACTGAGGAATGGCCAATGTATTTACGAGGCCAGTTTCAATTAACTCTAAAAGGTCATGGTGATGGAGAGAGGTTCCTGAAGACTTTGAGCAAGTAAATGGCATTCCTATATTTACGACGGGCAAGAAGGATCTACACACTAATCAATCTCCTCTTAGTCCCCAGGAAGGTGACAGATTAAGAGAATCTGAAAAACGTTTCCAAACATAAGGTAACTGGGACTACTCAGTACAGATTTATGAAGGGGATATCATGTCTGACAAATATGATTGCATTCTGCAGTAAAAATTAAATTAAAAATAGGCTTGGTAAAAATGGGGAGACTAGTTGATATTATTTACCTTTAACAAGCCTTTGGTCCACAGCATCCTCACAGACAAACTGAAGGGCTGGGTTCAAAACTGGTGGAACTGCAATTCTCAAGTGGTTGTGATCAGTGGCATAAAAGTCATCCGCAGCCAGTCACTACTGGTGTATCCCAGTGGCTGACAGTGCGGTCAGCACTGTTCAGCATCCTCATTAATGACCTCAGGGGACATCAGAGGGACAGAAACAGGCTGGAAAAACAGACCAACAGGTACCTCGAAGTTCAACAATGCTCCGCAGAAGGGGCCCTGAAGGTCATAGTAAAAGCAGTTTGAGCATGTGAAACAATGGAGAAGTGCTGCTAGTCTACTAGATGGCACACGTACCCACAATGGATATCATAAAACTACACTGAGCTGCAAAACAGTCTTCAAAATATCAAAAAAGACACATAAACATTAACTTCAAATTCTTGTATTTCCTGTCGCTCTGTCACTTAAATAGCTGCAGAAGCAGAAATATTGTTAAGTTTTATGTCTAATGGTCAGAAACATTGATGCTTGTTTGATGACACAAGAAATTAAAAAAAAAAAACCTCATACAAGAGAATTAAGGCTTCAAACTACTGCCTAGAATCAGGAGAAAAATCCCAAATTGTAATAGTCCTCAAAACATTTTAACATGGTTTCATACAAGGACATGCAGATAATAGAGTATGCTACAGAATCAATGTCATCAGATAACTAGATTGACTTCAGATTTACTACCTTATAAAAAAAAAAAATAACATTTAGCTTAAATATTTAAGATATGGCTAGTACTTGAATTGTGATGTTGCTGTAAGTCAGCATGATGGAATAAAAAAAAACAACTTTATCATTATCTTAAGAGTATGAAGCAAGTGATACTCCCTTGGCCTCTCCAGCTTTCCAAGAAAGATAGGATAATGGAAACAAAAAAAAAAAAGCAGGCTATCTTTCCATGGTAGAAAGATGGTCACAAAATACGGAATGCAAAAAAGTGTGGTTGCAGAATGTCTTAACATTCACTGGCAGGAACTTGCACAGTATTCTTGGCTTCACTTGCATAATTTGGGAATAACTCTGAAGTCCAACACGAAACTAATCTAATACAGAGAAAAGCAAGCCTTTAAGTTTCACTTAATGTAACAAACTCATTGGACAAGAATGCCTAAACACATACTGTAAGAATCTATGTGTTTCTGAAAAACGTTATTTACAACAATAGCATTGACTGGAGATGGCAAAAGAACACATTCTCTTGCAGTTTTTTATACTAGTTCAGATAAATATTTGAAAATAGAGTTAAAAACTGCTTGGAATTAGAGACAGAAAAACACTTATTTTGTTCTAAGCTTAAAAAAAAAACACCAAAAAAAAAGGGAGAGGAGAATGAAACCTTCTAACAATGAAAGAGAGAGCAGCCTGATAATTCAAGAGATTATTTGCCAGTGACAGCACTAATTCAGAAACATTTTATCTACTTTCTGCATTTAAAGCACTCTTTTCAATATCATGACCATTCTGCAGTACTTGAATTTCAGTAATGTTCTCTCCTCTCTTCTGACATTCATTGCTCCATGCCAAAAATATTACAATTATCCTAATAATCACTATCAAATAAAGCTGAAATCCTAAACCAAGGGATAACAAGAACCTGTACTTCAAGTTAATGATGTTATACATGGTCCATGGTCCCCCAATTCTTAGACTTGTATCTGCTCTTACAAACTGGCTCAGACACTACAGAGCTTGACTCCTACAGCAGTCTGACATGCAAGTAAGATTATAGCACAGATTACGGTACAACAGCTACGTTACCTCTCATTTGGACAGAACTCAATACACATCTACGCACAGAGGCCTTCAAATTTGAACAGCAATTAACGTGGAACAATTTCTCAAGCTGTTCAACACTTGTGTAGTATTTTTTAATCACCTGGATCAGATAGTCAACCATTTCACTTAAAACCTTTTTGCAGGGTACTTGTAAAGGAACACTCAAATTACATATAACAGCTAGAATTCCTAGAAAAAAAACCCAGGTACAAACTGAAAAGAACATCAGGAGAACACCAAGCACATTTATTTCTTCCTTCAGACTATGGGAATAAATTTTCTTTTGTACATCCCACCACTACTGCTGAGAAGAGGGAATATTTAAAGACACATTCCATTTCTGTGCCCATTTTAATGACTGTAGCATATCCCATAGCTGTACCAATGACTTCCCTACACAGAGTGTTTTCACTACAGAAAGCAAAACTGTCACCTGCTGTCTTCAATACTAAGCAGATGAAGCATCACCAGCAGCATTGTTTCCAGCATCCTTACCTATGAATTTTCTCTGCAGAAAGTTTTTTTTATACCAGAGTTCACTGTGTGACAAGTGCAATGCACCAGACTGCCATAACTCATTGCAGATTTAATGTTTTGAAATAATGGATTTTAAAGGCAAACTATTTTCAACAAAATTAAACACCAGTTTTGTGTTTGCATGCTCTGGATCTACAAAGGCAAGCTATTTGTGTGAAGTCTTCATAAGCACTGCACCAGGGCACCTGTCTTGTTTGGAAAAATCCAAGTGAAAACCAGGATGTGTGCATACACATGCCTGCCTGCTTGTGGAAAGTTGCAGGTAACAGCTTTGTCCAGTCACACTTCCTTTTGCCCTCTGGTGGCTTCCTTTGTCCCTACATGAAACAAGTGTTGAACCTATTTTTGTAGGAGTTTAAAAATACATTTGAACTGGGATAATAAATGAGTTTCCACATATGTTTCCACGGATTTGAATAAGAATTTGAATGCTTAGGAGAGGCAGAGACAAGCAAAATACAAAAGATGACAGCAACATAGAAACTTACTAATTATGCTTTTAAATCCAGATTAGATAAAGATTCTGCTTTTAAATTTAGTTTTTCCTCTTCCTAGTGAAAGGAATTAATCTAGCTTTATCTCATGGATTTAAAGCAATGATTTATCTGAAAGGATAAAGTTAAAACCAGAAGAGGCATTCCACTGTGAGCTCCTGAAACAGCATTATTAGTGTAACAGCATCAACTACCTAGTCTTGCAGACCTGACACTTCTAGGTAATTTCATGCCATGCAAAAGGTGAGAATGGAAGGACTCAAAAGATGAGCTCCTCTCTTTATAAAATTTAGTTAATGCATGCAGAGAAAAATAGTTTAAGCCATCCCAACACAATACTGTATTCTAAAGTGGTAGTTACAGTTCAGGAATAGTTCTTTGCATCGAGACTGACAGTTTTCTGAGCCTTATGTGCAGCAGTAGATGAGGAAGTCAGCAAAACATCAGCATCCTTACAAAAGGCACTGAGAATAAAAGAGAAGTGATCGTTTCACAGCCCCATGAAAACCAGCAAAACCTATGAACTCATTTCATAGTTCAAACTCATGTTTGCCAACCCGGCAAACAACTCCAGTTCATGATCTGATTCAGCATTCGGTATCTGAAAGCAGCTAGAAAAAAAGTACCTTCTTCAGAAGCAAGAACTAGTACAAATTAAGACAACTATCATGGCTAAAAACTTAAGTTTGCCACAACGAATGTATGCACCTACCCAATAATTAAATATTCTCTTCAAATTGAGCAGCATGAAGCTTTCACTTTAATTCATCAAGACTTTTTAAAATGAACCTACACAACACCTACTAAGCCTTATCACAACAGAACCACCCCATAGCACTAGACACTGTAAAAATGCTATACAGAAAAGGATAACTGTTTCAAAATATCCTGTTCTCTAGAAGGATGGAATTATCTCTAAAAAGATTACTCTTAATTTTGTGGAATAAGCCACACAACAGAACCACCATCTTACTGAGATCAGCAGAACAGAAATTCTTGACCAGATCTTCGTATCTTACTTTATTTCATATACATCTTTATCATGTCTTTCATATAATTTCTGCAGTACTTGCAAGTTTCTCTTCAATACATTCTCCAAAACAAACAATCTGTGTATTTTATAGAAATCTGCAATGGAGAACCATGACAGGTATTTTATTTTTTGGCAACTTACTTAAAATAATGTCAGGTACAGGTCTCCAGCCCTGAGGCCAGAAAGCACAATCAAGCTGAAATTTTCTGCAGGCTAAGTTAAAAGGAGGCTACACTCAACTTTTCATTAATTTCTTGGACTACATCTGGGCATCATTATCTGAAAGTACGTTGTAACTTGGCCCACACCAAAACTGCTCAGGGAGTACCCTCACAATGAAACAATAGGCTTTACTGCAAGTCAGTCCCTAGGTCAATGCCATGGTCCTGTTCAAGTCACTAGAGTACATATATAACCTTAAAATAATAGGCTAATATCCTGAGACTATTCATTCTACTCTACAGGTTACATTATAGCAATATTGCTGTAAAAAACTGACCAACCAAACAAAAAAAGCCCCCAATAAACAAACAGTCAGCTGACTGATACCAAAACCTGATTATTCAACATTAAGATTTTCACAGCCAGCAGGTTCTAACCCTCACAAACTAGCAGTTAAGGGCTATTTTCTTCTTAAATTATTTTCAGTGTTGATACAGCTCACACACACACTTTCCACATCTGCTCCCACCCTACCTGACATCATTAGAGTAAATCATTCCAAACATCAGACCTTAACACTATTATTTTTATCGCCTATATTGTCACATACTAATTTTCAGGTTTTCAATTACATAAAGGTACTCTTCCGGTTGTGAAAATAGCCTTGCAACCCAATTCACAATGGCATAAACAATCAGCATAATCATTCTGTTTAGTTTGCTGGCATAGTTTAAAACAGCTAAAAGAGAAGTTGAAGTCTCTAGACCACTGTTCATCTTACAGCAATATCAAAACTAGAAATTAGATTCAACAATTTTAGAGTTGGCAAATTATTCCACTGATCCTTTAAGCAAATGCCACGGAATGGAAGAAAAACAAGGTCTCAGGAAAATAGCAGAAGTCACCACAGATAAAGAAGAAACAAAACACAAAACAAAAAATGCTAATCAAAATCCAAAACACGCAGACATTTAACCACAATAACAGATTTTTGTATTGACAGACACTAAATGTCTGCTAACACTTAAGGGTAATACCCTTATCTCTAACATTTCTCCAGCCTCTCACAGAACTGATTGCCCAAAAGCTGTTTTACCATCTCATACGTTCTTGTGTTCTCACAAGTGGTTGCAGCCATAGGCTCACCCTCTAAGCGACATATCTCTAAGTTGCTTTCTGGGATCTCCTTATTTCTCCAACTCTACCATTGCCTTAATTTCCTCACTTTGTCTTTCAGCAAGCATTTCCCCTATTAGACCTGTAACAGGCAACAGAACGATTGTCTACAATTATGTTGTGAGGCATGGTCCTTTACTTTTGCCCCTCCAAGCATATCTTACCCCTGCACCCAGGAGATATGCTGAAGTAGCTGCATACAATTACATCCTGAAAATTCACCTTTGCAGTAATGGAGACCACTACCTCTATGCTGGAGGTTCAGCAGGCAAACTATTTTCCACCTATGTAGACTCTTCACTCTGGATCACTTTTCTATTTCCTCCCCTTTATCTCCCCATCACGTCCTGCAAACCCACCAGCAGTTTGCCTTAACCTTTGACTTCTCAAACAATTTTACCATCACTAAGTATCGGCAGAACATCTAAAAGAACACAGTAACTACCCAAGTAGCTGGATTACACAGTATCAAAATTCAAACAAACCACTAGTTTCAGCCCACATGCTAAATAGATTGATCTATCTCAGAGCAATGCATAAATTTGGGGGTTAATTCCAGCTTATAGGAGATGATGAAAGCTGTATTGAGGTTTTGCAAATAATGCTGTATAAACTACAATTATATTTATAAAAAAAAAATAGAATGACAGCTTTCCCCAAATTCATCACCATGCTCATTCATTTCAACTTCTTTACTTAATATTCTGGTCCACAGAGACCAGATTGAAGAGTCAGTCAGGAAGAAGCCATCTATTGCTGGCAAACTGGCAAATGGCTGCAGAACTCTTTAAATAGCTTACAGAAAAATCCCCCTGAATTCCCCATTCCTTTAATGATGAAGCTGAAGTTTACTTTATAAGTGCACAGAAAATAGCCTGCCTCCATTTCAACAGTATCCTAAAACAGCAGGTGAGAGACACGGAGGGATGTGTAAACAAGGCAACAGATTAAAAAGAAGTTCTATAATTAGTTCTATAATCTAAGTTCCATTATTTCAAACAAAGTATATGCAAGGCATGACTCAACCCCCCAAAGCCATACACAACCTGCACCTATCACTGCACACCCACCTAATTCAGAAATTTTTCAAACACCTCATAACAGTGTATGACAAGCTGGAATGACAAAAAGGGCATCATCAACATATTTCCAAGTATTACCCAACATCATACTAATCATCGTATCAATCCAGGGATCCCAATTTTGTTGGCCATTTTCAGAGCTGGGGCTTCCATCACCTACTTTACGTACAAAAACTACTAGACACACCCTAGTCCATTGCCTGTTCGTATTTCTTGCTGCCTCAGAACACGATTAAAAGTCCATTCAAATGGTTTTCTGAATTCCCTCCTATAGCCTGAAACCTGAGCAATACTGAGACTGCATACAGATCATTTTCCAGTGCAGTCTAACACTTTGTCAGGTCTCCACTGTTCTAGTTCCCAAGCGACTCCCCTTTAGTGTGATTTGCAGAGTTTTGGCATTTCACTTTTTCACAATGAAAAAATAATCCTAGAGTAGGCTAGGATGCTTGTCTGAGTAATGAAGCAAGCTTCTTTCAAACTTGCAGTAGGAATACACATGTGTAATGATTTTCCCCTTAGCAGTTGAAGAGAGCGCTTGGATACCTACCAACTTCTTGAAGACTAATTTATCTTCATTTTTAAACTTATTATTATATTTAGCATACCATTATTCTCATTGGTTCATATCATTATTTGGAGGGTATGTTCTTGACCCTCAACCCACCCCATAATTCTTCTTTCCTGATATTTAAATGTGCATTTCTACTAAGAAATGCTATGATCTCCTTAATTACTTTGTCAACTTTCTTACTCACTTTTTAGAAGTGTCACTCCTGTCACATTTTAATTTAATGAAAGTAATAAGAAAGAGAACAGCCAACTGACTACACCTAGTCAGAAAAGCAGAAAAGAAGAAAGGTGTAAAGTTCCTAGAATTGTTCTCACAGAGATTCTCCACTAAATGCAGCATCCTCCATTTTAATTCTGGGCTACTCTAAAGCAAATTATTATTTCTGCTTTGCTGAACATAACTTTACGATATTAGTAAGTATCAGAAGCAAATAAGCACATGTAAATTTTCAGAGATTAGGCATTAAAACAATTATAATGCAACCGTAGCACTCTAGCTTATTGCCACTTTTATTATCATCACCCCAAACCATCTTTAAATTGTGTTGTTCTCTCAAGAATCCGATCTTTTAGTATTTTTTAAACCTAATCTGTCTCATACTGAACTTTAACAATCTAATTTAACTTCTAAAGCCAGAAGACCAACAAACTCATCTCTCCCCTTTATTTTGACCTACTTTAAAGCTGTCAGTAACAATCTTATTCTCTTCAAGAGGGAAAAAACCCCCACACCCGCCTGTTTTAATTCAGTTGATTTGCTGTAGTAGAAGAAAAAAATGATGCATCAACATGTCACAAAACTGACTAATAGTGCATGAGTTCATCTGGATACCTCAGATATTAATTTCACAAAGCCTTCTTCCCTTGTCCCCGAGATACTTAGACTATAATCCTTCTTTTCTCTTCTTATACCTAGCTTCTTTCACATATTTATGAACTTTCTTTCTTCAGTTAGGGAACCTGTGACAAAATATAACATTCCTAATTCTCACAACATCAAATAGCTGCCAAACACGTTTGAAAAAAGAGACGCTACTTCTCAGTGTCCCCTCAAGACACATCTTGTCTGTTAGTAATGTCAGTTACACTGGGAAGGTATTAATACATTTCTAGCCCACAATACTGGTAAGTAAGAAATGTGCAGCACAGGCAAGTGCTGTGCCTCCAGCATAGCAAATACCCGATCTTTTCTGGAGGTTGGACAAGATTACACATAATTAGTAAGCTTATCACTTGAGAATAAAATCATCTTCCTATGATATCAGTCATAACAGTATAAAATTTCCTAAGTGATATATTCATGATCGGTGAGAGGGGAAGACCACTATAACTGAGACAGATATTGAGTCGAGTAAGTTCTCCCTTTGTACTTACGTGATTAAGTCAGTATTTTCAAAGTGTGCACGTGAGAAGGGATGGAGAAAGAGTTCCACAATTTATTCTTTATATTAGACAAAATGTCCTAAAAAATGGTATTTCTGGTTAATATCCAAAGACACAGTTGTTCCAATGCTTCTGGAACAATTATTATGCTAGTTAATGTCATAATTGAGAATGCATCATTAGTAAAGCCTTGTATTTTTTCAACGTCAAAATTAGACAACGTAGTAAATACTGACGCTAACAAAAAAAAAAAGAGGCGTCCTTCACTTTGACTTCAGAGTCAGGAAGGTATTTTCCTTTTTAAAACCTAGTTGTACACTGATACTCTATTAAAATATCTTGAACAAAGAATACAGAACACCATTTAACTTTACTGACTATTCAGAGAATATAGTCCCCAAATAACATTTTCAATAATATAACAGGGGATGATAACAGCCAGATACTGTGAAAAGATTTTTCACTGCATTTGAAAAAAATCAGTTTATATTCCCCAAACTTCCTATATAAAAGGCAAATTCCTCTTAACAAAAATCAAAGACCAGGAGAGCTGTGAAAAAGTACTCTTCTGTTTGCACCTACTACATCTTTTTTGCATACCTCAGTTATGATAACTTGTTGCAAATGCATGATAGTAAAAGAAAACTCAGTATGTTTCCCAATATAAAGGAGGAAATTCCACCCTATTCCATTAGCTTATGCAGTGAGCTACAAAATAGAAAATGTACATCATTCCACTTCTCTTCAATGCCACATTTCACCCCCTCTTCAAGTGACTTCAAAAAATAGCTAATGGACACACATCACATTTCTTCAATCTCCCAGTTTCAACAACATTCAGGTCTTGACAGAAGTGCTGGGCTCAGACACAAGGGATGGGCACAATACTTACAGCTTTTTCCAACAGCATCATGTCATTTGACTTGTAGTTCAATGAGAAAATGTGTTAAGTCTTTTTAAAATAACAAAGAAATGCAATACATTAAATTGTTGTAAAGGTTTCAATTGCTTAATTTGGTTGCACTCCTACTTGAAGTAAGTTGTCTGCTGAACTTCTTATTAGAACCCCACACTGTGTGCTTTCAGTTCTTTACATTGCTATTTAGAGTCAGTAACCACCATTTGATAATGAGATCTTGTTTTCTGCAGAATGTTAGTGGATGAGAATTCTAAAGTAAGATGCATGAAGTATAAACAAGAGAGCTTAATATTAAGAAATCAGATAAACTAAATCTAGAACACAAAGAATCTAGAATAGAAAACATTCATATGGTTTAATAGCTCCAATGAAAGAAATTGGAAATCTCACAGAAGGGCTATCAAAACGCCCACAATCATTTCAATGGAAAAATCTACCTTACTTATTTTCTATCATTGGTTTTAAAAAATAACCTAAAATTTGTGAAAAAAATTCAAATTTTAGCAGTTTTATCTCAATTCAAAAGAATTAAGAGAACTAGGCAATCCTGGAGTCCTCTCCCTAATACAACCAGAAGGCTGAACAGCAGGAACACACATCTCTACAACTGTTCACAGATACACGGACCCTTTTTTGTTATACTCTTGCACCGAATTCCCATGAAAGAACAGACTAATATTTACTAGAAGAAATAATATTTATTTCAATTAAAACCTCAGATTTCTTACTTGTCAGAGAGAAAAATCGCCCCCTTCCCCAAGCGATGCAAGCGGGTTTTTCAATCCTTGTGCTAGAAAATCTTCACACCTGCCTCACTCAGGAATTGCACAGAGATTCTTAATCTCAATAGTTGTGCACTTAGTGTAAGGTTAGACTAGGAGCATTCCTACCAAGGAGATATTTAGATAAGAAGCTACAGCTCTCTGTGGGCATACCTGCATTTCACATATGAAAAATAACATTATACACCAACTTCATCTGCAGTTTTAAGTAAAGCTTGATGCCAGCACATTTTGAAAGACATTTGCTTCCACTTTCAGAAGCAAACATATAAACCAATAAAAATGGTGCAAAAAGTAACAGGAATATATTTTATTTGCCATGCTTTGCATTCATCAGCCAAGCATAAGGTTTATTTTGCTGCTTTTCTTAACATGAATGCAGAAGTTGACTTCTGACCAAGATAATCTAAGGATATGACACAAATGAGGTATATGTAAAAGTGCTGCAGGTTTTTTTAGAAACGCTTGTGTTGCTAATTCCAATGGAAAGTGTCTACACATAGCTAGAGGTTCAAACTTTGCACATTCAAAAATATCAAAACACTTGAACAAGTTGAGCACATTCAAAAAGGACTTACTTTTATTGTAGCAGGTTGCTAGTACACCTTTATCTGCAGGACTGGTACTAATGTGCCAAATTTCACCCACTTGATGAAGGAGAACATTTTTGTTTATAATGTTATTTTCATCATCAAAATCTATGATGTGAATCTGCAAATACAATAAAATAGAACATTAGTGTTTCAAATGTTTTCCTGTGCGTCTTAATTATACACGATGACTACATGAAACAATTTAATGAGATCTTTCTAACCGATATCTACTTTAATTAATTGTTATACTAACAATTTACTATATCATTGATTTCATGCAGGATTAACTTTTCTAGGAAAATACAAGCAATTTCCCTGTTTGAGGAAATACCATGCTTATTCTCAATTTTCAACTTAAAGCTTGAAGGTGATTTTTCATTTAATAGCTAATAGTAAATAAGCCACGTATTACAATGCAACACTTCTTACAGCAATAAACAAAAATAACAACATTACAATCATTAGTCTAAATGTCTGCACCAATTCTGTACCCAAATCATCTAATTCAAACCATCTAGAAAAGAAGAAGGAGAGGGAGGGAAAGGACTTCTTTGAAGCCAATACTTTACTCTCAGTAAGAAACTTTTTGAGAGTTCACTTTAGCAGTCACATATCTCTACCAAGATACAAATCTAATATTTTTATATTATATGGCAACATAAAATACTGAAAGATGAAGAAAAACAATAGTATTTAAATATATAGATAATATTTTTAAAAGACAGAACTAAGTTTGCTTTTTATTATTTTCATTATTGTTTGTTGCAGGTTTCTTTGCTATGGGTTTGGGTTTTTTTAATAGGCCCACATTACTATCATTTTTCCCTCCCTTTCTTTTAGTCAGTTGTTTTTCTATAGTTTCCTCAGAAACACAAGAAATTTAGGAAGATTCTAGTTTGGCATAACATACAGAAGGAATTTTACTCATGGGACTAATTCCCCTAAGCTCAACAGTGGATAAATAAATTTAGAAGACTCAAAAATTTTAAACAACTGTATCCTGATCAAAAATTAATTTTCAAAGTTGAGGGAACAATGAAGAGGAAAAAAGGCCAAGAGACATCCTATCATCATGGCTGAATTAAGTCTACTGAATTAACTACTGAACCACTACAAAAATCTTAGTTATGCAGAAATACAGACGATTTCCTTAAAATACAGAAGCTGAAAGATATGTCTCAGCTTCAACTAAACACTATTATTTTTAATGGGCTGAGTTTACTTGTCACCTTTTTCTTTATTGCCCAAACAGTCATCAACAACTCCTCCTTCAAACATAATCCTGGACCTCATCACCTGCATTATTCCTCCATTTTGTCATCCAAAGCATAGAGCCACCTCTGGAGTTGATTAGCAAGTTGTCTTTTGAGACTTCATTTGCTGCCTTGAACCTAGGAATCTACCCAGAAATCAGGACACTATACATCTACCCCAACAACTGCATATCCATCTTAAAGAGTGACACTTCAGCCTTTCAAAAGAGATCAGTTTAACCTCATACCTTTGGAGTCTCTCTTGGCAGCTGAGGCCAAGTCTCTCACACAAGAAAGTGAGCCACAAATCGAAACCCCATTTACTACAGTCACACACATTCTCTTCCCACACTAACCAGGTTAAGAGTCACTCAGCACATAAGGGAGTGCTCTCTACCCCATGTGAAGCCCTTTGAAGACACAGATAACCGACTTCTTTCTGCTGTTACGTTTCCAGTTCAACTGATAACTCAGACAGCTGCAAACTGGTGGAACACACAGGTAGCTGATGAAATGCCCAGACTGAGATTTTAGGAAATATGAAATTAAATTCTTATGCAACAGTATTGCTTATACCTTGTGAGTTGAAAAAATTACATCTTTCACAGCTATGCAAATCAACACCATCTACCAGACAAAGCTGATGAGCATAACAGAAAGAACAGCAAAAGTTCCCCCAATGGTTTTTTGCTAAGAATCTTCCTACTCAACTTGATTTGAACACATGATATATAGAATAGTGACTTCACTAAATACTAAGGACAACAGAAATTTCATTTAAAAATATTCTAATACCAAATACTGTCCACCACCATTTTCACCACTAAACCATGTCATCAAGTGCCATATTCACATGGTTTTTTAACTCTTCTGGGGATGATGACTCCAGGCAGTCTCCTCCAACGCTTTACAACCCTTTCCATGAAAACATTTTTCCTAATATCCAGCTTAAACTTCTCCTAGAGAAACTTAGGGCTATTTTCTCTTGCCTGTCCTGTCACTGGTTGCCTGGGAGAAGAGACCGACCCCCATCTGGCTACAAGCTCCTTTCAGGCAGCTGTAGAAAGCGATAAGACACCCCAACCCCCAGCCACCTCTCCTCCCAACTAAACAACCCCAGCTCCCTCAGCTCCTCCTCATAACAGCTGTGCTCCAGGCCTGTCGCCAGCTCCATCACCCTTCTCTGGATACACTACAGCACCTCAAAGTCTTCCTTGCAGTGAGGAGCCCAGAACTGAACACAAGGTTTGAGGTGCTGAGTACAGGGGATGTAGTGCATTATACAAATCACGAAAATTAATATTTTAAGTTCTAAGTCACACGACTGAAAATTAACTTGAAGAGTTTTGACAATGAGATGAGAAAAAAATAAATTACATGCTAGAATATTTGCAATGCGTACAATAAATGCGTTAAGTTTAGCAACAATGAAAGTACTGTGGACACAAGTTCCAAAACTACACCACGTAGAACGAGTTGCTACTACTTAAACCATTTGCAGCATGTTATGAGGAACAAATGCCAAGTACTATACACTATTAATATGTCAAATATTAACAGAATATAAAATCTCATAAACACTTTCCTTTCCTTTGAAATACTAGTATTAACAGAAAAACATTTTCACCTAAAATATATTCTCCTGTGAATACCTAAAATTGCTTCATACAGCAATAAACCTCAATGAGGCAAAAGTTATCATGTCAGCTGTAAAATTATTGCTCTTTCATTTGCACTACACTTGCCCATGACCAGAAGGGAAGAAATAATCTGCACATGATAAAATCTCTCCCTGCGCAGGACTTTGTAAAGTACTAAGTGTTGCAAGCTAGCTCATAAGTTTGGTCAGGTAACTAAGAAAGTTTTTAAGTAAATGTAGAGAACCTAGTGTTGAATTAAGTTATAATGAGCTGAGGCCTAGGGCACTTCTTGGGGATTGAGGAACTAGCTGAGAAGAAATGATGGCCTGAGGCACAGCTAAAGGCTAATAACCTCCAAACATTTGTTAATACACTAGGAATTGTCCTGCATTTCTACTGTTAATGTTATTCATTGGAAAAAGAAAAGCATACTCAAAGTTGAAGCATATGCAAACATTTCTAAAATACATAGCACATACCCAATTAACTTACCAAAATCAGAAAATTTAAATAATTAAAGATCCGTTGGCTATCAACTGATAAGTGAGAACCACTTTTCAACAATTTTGTATCAGGATTTAATTAGATGACCAAGTAGCAAAGCCATCACAGAAATCAGTTAAAAAAAACAAACAAACAAACAACCCCCCCCCACATTATAACCAAGTATTTGAAAAGCAAGAGACAGCACAACCAAAAATATAATCATGTGGTATTGAACTTTTAACTAAGTTTGTCTGCCACTTCTTTTGTTACTTTTTCCCCAAGTATTACTTGAAATGTAAATAAACTGAATACATCCCCCTTATGCCTTGGAATACTTTTCTTGAGTCTCATCCAGTATTATCATTGAGCAATGAATGCAAAACCCCCCGGGAAACGACAGCTCACATGTCCCACAACTATGGTTCCAAGTCATTTCGTGCAGCCCATTACAGGCCATTTTCAAAAGAGTCGGTCACTGAATTCAATCCCAGGGACTTCTGTGGTGGGTGTTAGCCTCAGCTAACAGACTCCACCCAGACATCTGCTCTCCCCAAAAAAAGACAGGGAGAGAAACCGGGAAGAATAGGAATGAGATAGTTTATGTGCCAAGCTACAGATAGGGAGGTTGCTTACTAACTAATATTCTGGGCAAAATAGACTTGACTTGGGTGAATGAATTAGTCTATTGGTAGTTAAAATAAACAAGTACCTTCTCTCCCCTGCTTTCCAGGCTGAACTTCAACCCCAGACTCCTTTGACCCTTTCAAGTGGGGCAGGGGATATGGTGGTTATGGGTGTTTTCTCCCTGAAGCTCTTTGCATCTCACTCTTTTCCTCTGCTTCAGCACAGGGC
Source organism: Oreocharis arfaki (assembly GCA_013398015.1). Lineage (NCBI taxonomy): Eukaryota > Metazoa > Chordata > Aves > Passeriformes > Paramythiidae > Oreocharis > Oreocharis arfaki. The sequence continues at coordinate 373,603 of VZRR01010329.1, read as the reverse complement.
CTTCATGAGAAACTGACTCACCTGTGTCCTGGAGTGGATTGACTGGAACCAGACGTGTCTGGCCCAGGCAACCCCTGGCCTCTTCTCAGAGGCCACCACTGCAGCTCTCCTGCTACCCAAGCCTTGCCACCTGCACTCAACACAGCCTTCTAACCCTTTCAGCCTCAAGAACTTGCTTCAGTATGACTTTTACTGAAATTCAATCACAAAAATTAAATTACAACTCATACTGCTAACTGCAGAAGAAACAGCCCAATAGAAATTGAGCCACGAAAGGCACTCAAATTTTAGTCTGAATTGTTAAACTCATGATCAGAAAGGACATATATGATTGCCAATAACGAATATTGAAAAATCCAGTTTATGAAGCGCCATGTACCGTGCATGTACCAGGAGTCCCATTAGAAGCAATTAAGGCCTAAAGACTTTTGTTTTACTTTGCATCTCTTCAGGGATTTCAAGATAGCTCCAGAGCATCTATAGATTTAAATTAACAAAAATATGGCACTTTCTTTACCAAACCAATCTGATTTAGTCATACAATTCAGAAGAGCAATAGGATTTTCAGAAAATACACAAAGCGTTCGTTCACCTACATTTCTTACCAATATCTTTACATTCTACCCACAGAAGTTGTCGACTATCAATTAATGTTCATATTCAACAGGGGGGAGAAAGGAAGAGGGATGATATTGGAACAATGTTACACAAAGAGGTAAAAATTACAACTGACATTTGACAGAAAAATTACCTGATTATCATATCTAAGAGACTGTGTTCCAACCAAAAATCTTATTGCATCTGTTTCTGCTGTCTGAGGTGTTAAAGCTCGTGCCTAGGGAAGAAGAAACCCATTAGAAAAGTACAATTAATAAAATCCATTAATTTCAGCAAAAATCTTGAAGCTTATCTATCAATTATCATTTTAAGCATTACATTGTTACAAACTGAAGACTTTCCTGCCCTTTATGTCCACTTTGCTTAACACATTTTTGTGCAATTTCTCATACTTGTGAGGACTGGGAAACACACAGGTGCTAAATACATTACCTGATCTTCATTATAGCAGTGATAACATTAAATGCAGCATCTCTTCCAAACTAATTTTCCTTTATAATCTGAAAATACTCCACAGAACAGTGGACAATTTTAAACTATTGTTAAAAACCAATATGATATCCAAGAAAGAGGCTGTTCTTACAGAAGTTTTCACACCATTCAGGTTGAATATGCCTGTGTAAAAAATAATTTTTACTCAGCATTAACCACCAAGTTTAGAAGCAAATTAAAAACCAAGCCTCTTCTTCTCCACTGCAGTCCATTAGAGATAAGAATTGTCTGAAGGATGGGAGAAGTAATTTGTTATTTATCTATAAAACTTTTGTCATAATGTTATTTCTTTGTTGTATTATGTTAATGGCATTGCTAGAGTCTCTGCCTTGCTTCTTCAACTTGTACCAACCACAGTCTTGGAAGAAGTGAAACAAAGCAGATAAGGGCTGTGGGAGACACTGATAAATAAAGCACAGCTTGAACTAAAACCACAATCACTAGTTTGCACAAGTCATTAGTAAAGACTCTCTTAGAGAATTTTGAGTAAATGGAAGGTAAACTAATACTCAAAGGCATTTTTAGCAACTATAAATTGTGAGGAATATCTGCTATTTCTCCATGCAAAAGATACCCTTAATAATACTGTTCAAAATTAATATCTTGAATCTAAAAATAAATCTTTCCAATTCCCATCCTCTTTGGCATAAAACAGCTCAGATCTCTCCAGACACTAAGGCCTGTACTGCGAGCAAATACTTCTGAAGGATTTGGGTAACTGCTGAATGGCCCTTCTTACTGCCATCCTGTCGTGCAGCTTCTTACCTTCTGGATACACAAACACTTCAATATAATTCTATTCGAAACTTCTTTTAAAATCGATACAAAAAAGATGCCTAAAAGCTTAGAAGGGAGTATTTGGAATACATTATATCCCATTACCCAAATTTACAGCAATTTATTCTAGAAAAGCAACCTAAAGATACTTGACTTTTCTTGAATAAAGCAAAGCCATGCAAGCCATTGCCTGGCAATACCACTAAGAAAAAAATAATTTTTCATAATCATCTCTGGACTTGTATAGAACAGATACTTCTTTTCTGATATCTGAAATGTGTGATTTAAACAGTGTAATATTTTGTGTAAGATGGAGCATAAAAAGTTGAAAGATGCAACAAGCTTAGTAAGGTATAGGCTACTATCCTATACAAACATTTATAGTATCTATATAGTGAAAAAAGGAGAACTAGAGAACGTAACGAATAGTTTGTGTTCAGAATACTCAAATGCAGATCAAAGATCAGATCAACCCATACCTATTTGCTTTACTTTCTTATTTATGCGGCACTCATCTACAACAAGCCTAGAGAGTGTTCCTGGTTGACAGACAAAACTAAAGTCCATCAAGACAATTGCAGGAAAGCTTTTGTCTTTAACAGAATTTACATTTGCAGATCTTTGCAAGTGTTTCTTTCCATTCAAAAGACCTGCTTTCAATTATTTTGAGAAAACACTAGAAATAAGCCAACAGCTATGTAACTCCTTCAATCAAAGAAGCTTCTGTTGTTTCTAGCCATCAAAGAGAAGCAGAGACCTCCAGGATCTTTAACTGAATAAAGAAATAAAAGGGGTTTCCAACCCTTTTAAAGCTTTTCAACTAGGTCTCATCATGCTGCTTTCAAAAATCCATAGTTGGACACAAAGTGCCCAAAATAAAATTGTGTAAATACATAGTAACATCTATGTCATCAGCTTCTCTAGCTCTTCCTTAAAATAATTTTCCATTTTGCAGAAAAAAAACAAACAAAAAAAAAAATCAAAGGCAGGAGAAAAAAATATTTAAACTCATTTCACAAGAAAAAATACACTATTGTGCATTCCCTGACAAAAAACCCCTGCAACATCCATACATACGATACGAATTTCAAACTCATCAACCGCTCATAAATCAGGAGGACTCTGGTTCATAATACCAGTATCAACCCAAAAGACTTTCAGTTGTCTCCTGTACAAAGATATGTGTAATTTTGTCTACTCTGAGAGAAAAGCAAGTTCTTTCAACAGAGGAAGACACCAAGTAATCCTTGCAATGAACAATACAACTGAAACTGGAGCACCGTCAAGATCATGGAAAGTGCCTTAAGTTTGTCAGCTTGTACTGTAACTTGTCAGAGCAGGATGCAAATTGAATCTTTCACAAAGCATCCTGCCTTACGACTGCAGCTCATAGATAGAAAATAAGTTTAAAAGCATAGTAAAATGAATATTGATTAATCTAAAACACTGAAAATTATTATATTTCTAAGTCTGCACCCACACAACACAAAACTGCACATAGCCCAAGAGTTCACTACAGGGCTTACCGGGAAAGGGACTTTTCATAAGGGCACATAGTGATAGGATGAGGAAGAATGGCCTTAAACTGAAGGAAGGCAGGTTTAGATTGGACATTAAAAAAAATTCTTTACTGTGAGGGTAGTGAGGCACTGAACAGATTGCCCAGAGAGGTTGTGGACTCCCTGTCTCTGGAGTTCAAGACCACGCTGGACGGAGCTCTGAATAACCTGGTCTGGTGGAAGGTATCCCTGCCCATGGCAGGGAGGGATTGGAACTGGATGATCTTTAAGGTCTCTTCCAACCCAAACCATTTTATGATTCTACCCAAGATATTAAACTATTACTTAACTAAAAAAAAACGCCACACTGCTTGGAAAATACCCAGAACACACATCTGAAAGACACAAGCAGAAAGAAAACAAGTCACATCCCACCTAACTGATAGTGCTAGACAATGCAACAACCTAAAATTACATAATTTCATTTTTAAAGGAAGCCTAACTCTAGAAAAAAAAGATTAGCAAGCAAAGTTTAAAACACTACGAACCACAAAGAACTTTTTGGCTACATGTCCAAATTCCATACATCAACAGCCCTATGAGGAAATCTGCATGGTTTAAAGCAAGCAGTTTTACAAAACAGAACAATTGAACTGCAAATCCACTACAAAAAATAGTCATGCAAAGGACATTCAAAACCCTAGCACACAAGTGTGACAGACAGCAGCATCAAGATAAAGCAAAAGAAACAACAATCATTGCAGCAGAATGCAGGTAAGACTAACTCGGAGACTGGGCATTATGTCTACGCCTACACTACGCTCAGTGTGATGCTGGGGAAAGATCACCTTCTACCATGCCCTTGGCACTCTAGGCCACCTGCGGAACAACAAAAACCTCTGAGAAAAAGAAATAGAATACAGTCTATTGTCCTTGACAACGGCAAGAGATGATCCAGAAGAACACAATGGCAAATCTCAAAAGGGTAAATAAGGTTTGTTCAAACTAAGTGCATCGTGGAACTGCAATGCACTGATTCTCTACACTTCGTTCATCATTTCTTCTGAAAAACTTTCACTCCTCAACATCTTGAAACACCAGCCAAATGCACAAAATTTTGGGCTGTTTATGGGTTTTTTTTGTTTTGTTAATTTGCCTGTTACTACTTAAGGCATTAATAGACAAACAAAAAAGTACTTATTCAATACATATGTTGTCATGCTGATGCATTGCACTGGTTTGGTATTAACAAACAAGAAAAGAAACAGACCCCAACATTTGAATGCTTGTATTACATTTAATACAAACAGAAAATATTCTGCAGACCAGAGATCATTTGAAATTCATACAATCAATCTGTACTAACAAACTGTGAACTTGCAATGCAAAATGTAAGGACAGAGTATTTGGCTTGCAATCCCTAAATCTGAATTTAAAGTTATTTGACCATCTGCTTATGCTGAAAACCAGAACTAGTGTACTGCTACTTGGGATGGGGAGCTGGATTTGTTGATGCCTCATTCTGAAGGCAAGATACAAGCTCCCTGACCCTGAGACAAGCCCCAGGCTGCTAATGTCATGAATGTTACTTTTGTCTTCTGGCACAACTTCAATTTTCAAGTAAGTACATTTTGATTTTTACTTAGGTAAGACAGCCTTGTTTCTCCCACCACAGTAGGAGAGTCTCTTAGTGACTAATAAGATGCAATGACTATCAAGGAAAACGTTGGCAGCACACATGCGCAGGTGACCTTCAATGCTCTCAGACAGCTGCTTTCCCCAAGTCTTTCACAGCATAAGAATTCCCATCACTGACGTATTTAGTGCACTGACCCTATTCCAAAGACTGGCAGATTCTGTAAACCCTCACAGCAACAAATGCAACCCACACACAAAGACCTGCATAGCACAGTCATCCTCAGAAAACCCATTCATTAGTCATGAAGGTAACAATCATCATGTAAAAGTTCTTTCAAGTTCACCTAACTGTATCCTTATATTGTCATTTTTCTGTACCATACCTAACATTAGGAAGATCCTACTAAATACTTGAGGATCCTAAAAAAATACTTTCCAACTGTTCCACTTCATGCATTATGAAGATCGTTGGGGGATTAGTGAAGAGAGCTTTGCCACTTAGCTACTTTTGTTCCTCTACTAACACTTTAAACCACAAAGGTTTAAAACATACAGGATTGGCACTCAGGAGGCAAGTAATCTTAGAGAAGAAAGAGACCTGACACAAATCTAGGAATTTTAGTAAGACATTATTACGCAGTTTCTTAAACTGATTCAATTTTCAAAGTAAATCTTCCAAAGACACTGCTAAAGCTGGACCAAAATTATTATGTTCACTCTGCATAGGCCAGTCTCTCTGAACCCACAAGAGACCACAAAAGCTCCCCCCATGGAAGAGAGCACCACTGCCAGTACGAGCCACAGACTGCACTCCCGTACCAGGAACACAGCACAGAAAGCCACCACAGGTTTCCCTGGGTAGCTCACAAATGATACACATTTTCCTAGGAAGACCCATTTTACCACCTCTAGTAAATCTACACCTGGCTTTTACTCCATCATAGGTAAGTCAGTTGAGCTTTTCTCAATACATACTGATGACAATAGGTACACACACATTGGTGACAGGTCTTCTACAACCTATTTGGTATTTTGAACTGCTTTAAGTTTCTTACTCTAAGGAAACACATTTGGTTTTAGGGAAATTAAGTTTCATCTTACTCTTGAAAGCAGGCAAGTCCTAAAAATCAACAATCTCTGTTGAGGTTCATAAAACCTGTTAATAACTAACAGACAACACAAAATGGGCCAAGTATCGCTTACTCAAGAAGCACGATGACCACAATGCAGAATACTGACTCTATCACAGCATTAGCACACATTTTTCAAGCCTGCTTCAGCCAGACCCTATCTCAGGGTGCTCCTGGAGCTGCCCGCATACAATATGGCCCTGTGCTCAGCCAGCTGGCTTTCTGCTGTCCTTGCCTCCTGCTCATTATCCTTTTCCCTCGCAAGTCTACATACTTTTGACATGCAACATACAGTAGGAGTATCCAGCATGCTGAAATTTAGCTCAGTGTTGTGGTATCCCCAAAATCCATTAAATGTACCAAACACACGCTTCAAAATTATTACTCTCTGGCATAAGTCATGTTCCTCTTCCCCCATCCCATTATGCTGGCTGGCTTCTGCCTGCTTTTAAACAAGCAAGGTGTAGGCTTGAGCCAAATACCTATCCCAAAAAGCACCTCTCCACACTGCTCATCTGCAGGGTTATAAACGTTACCCAGTCAATCTTAAACTAAGGCAAATAAAGTATTTTGAGATGTTCAGTGGTGCTTTCGCACCTACCCAAAATGTCAGCATTCAAACCCTCAAGAAAAACACGGGGAAATTTTCCCTGAAAATGAAAGCCAATTCAACACAGGGTAAACATACCAGGTACTCCAGGTTAGACAGTAAAGCCCAGGCCAACCCTACACAGGACAAGAATTTCACCGACAAAAACCAGCACTTAGCAATAGTCCTGGGACCTCATTCATCACGTTCTTATAATTGAGGATATTGATGAATTCTACCAAAGTTCCTTTCAGAAGAACCACCTTGGTATTGAAATGTTCTGCAGCTGCTGCTATTGCTTTGTATTCATCATCATGAGCCACAGCCACATCACTCAGTACCTTAATTCAAGCAGTATCTCACATTTTCATTCACCACCCACTGTAATCTTCTAATTTTCACTGCAGTCAGACAGAGCAACTATGGCGAGACTGTCTTTTTAAAAGTCACAAAAAGAGTCATATATCCTAAAAGTCATGCATAATTTGCATGTCTGTACAATGTTCATATAGCTCGCAGACAAATCAAAGAGATTTTAAAAGAGAAAAATATATTTGTTCCTTACTCGAAGCTACCTCACGTATGCCAATACATCAGAACACATTCTGTACATAGAAATGAACAGAAACCATGCAGAAATTTTAAGTTAGTTGGTGGATAGCCCCTAGGAGGAATCAGCTTTATGTTCCTACAAACATGGTCACATTGGATCAGACGAAAAGCACATCTACACAACTACACTTTGTCCATCAGCAGCCAAAGATGCAGTTTTACTGACTGCTGGAGCCCAAACATAAGAGGCTAGGACAAAATTTTCAAAACTTGACTGAAAAATTAGTCTGAAAAAATGCTTTCAGACAAAAAGAGGTAACTGTGATGATGCAGCTAACCATTACTATCTAGCAACAAAGAAGAAATGATGCTTAAAAAAATAATAATCTTTCCTATAAGACGTGGAGATGCAAGTTGGAAAAACCAGATCAGTTTTAAGTTTAAGTTTCTATATTAGCGTCTCTCCATTTTCAAAAAGCACAGAGATGCAATTTGTTTTAAAGCCACACTGGGAGTTAATGGAGATCAGAAACAGAACCTTCATCTCAACAATCCCTGACTTACCCATAAATCATCTCTTCTTTCCTCACTCTCTCCCTAAGCAATCTGTATTGACAGTAATTTCTTTGCATTACAGCCACTTTATTCATCCTTTTGCTTTATCCTACTGCCAGACAACTCCAACGAGTTGTACATACTTCAAAGGAGAGAAGTCTGGAGGAGGTATACGGAGGTACATGGTTGGGAGGGGCAGGGTACACAGGGGCATGAAGGTCCATGAAGGTCCCAGACAACACACACTAGCTTTCCCAAATTTTTGGAAGATGAATTATATGTGACCTTCTAGAAAGGCACTAGGGATTTTATTAAGTACAGGATATATATTCTCTTCTGCAAAAGAGATTTAAGTATAAGTTTCATTAATTTTGAAGTATGAGCTACAGCCATGTCTAGCCAATCACAAAATATTATCATACAATACAGACAGCATGCCATCAGACTTTATCAGACTTCAGCAGATTCAACATTTAGTGCAGGTGAATATTACACAGCAGCTCCTATACAAGAGGAAAATACAAAATTTGCCCCTGAAATCTATTGGTATAGCCAGGACTACAGGACACACTACTCAGTATGCAGGACATTTGTTAGAAAGAGCCTTTGTACGTGAATTTTCACGAACACTGTAACAAAGTTGCCCCCCCCAAAAAAGGTGCATGTGTAGCTATTTATTTTACTACATCTACTGTAGAATAAGTTGCTTTGTTAGGAGGTGCTGGTTTTCTTCTGCAGGTATTACGGCTATAAAGGCTAGTGATGACAAGCCAGCTGTTGCCAAAGAGAACACTAACAGCTGAGTAAAGCCCTTAGGGGAGGAAGAATGAATTAGGGTCCCTCTCACTCTGCTTTCCCAGAACTTACAGAAACCTCATTAAACACAACACCTGTGTTCCTCTAAGAAGATGATCAGTAAGTTTCCAAGTTAGACAGTTCAATTTCCTTACAGCCATAAAATACAGATACGATGGACAGATTTGTCCCATGGGACAAATGCACATACATAGACCTCACAGGGAGGTCCCACAAAGTTGATGCAGGTTTACGGTAGGGTATAAACAACGAAAATTCGTAACTTACTGGGAACAGTTTCATGCTCTCTTGTCACAAAAGCGATTTTTTTTTTTTTTTCCTGACAAGGCAGAATCAAGGATGCCTTTGACAGTACTTTCGCACCACTCCAGCGCCAGACAAAGCCTGTTCCAGAGGAGGAGCAGGGAGCGGTGACCGGGCAGGAGACCCGCAGGCACCACGGGGAGAAGGAGCCCTGCCCGGCCCCCGCACCCACCCTGCAAACAGCGCGTTTGGGAGCGGGGACCGACTCCCGGCCGCTGTCCAGCCACCCTTACACAGCCCAACGCGGCTGCCAAAAGCCACCACAACCCGGTGGTGCCCATGGTGCCCCCGGTCCCGGCTCGGGGGAGGGAGGACGCCGGTCTCCAACGGGCGGGCTTTCCCCTGCCCCTCTACACACAGCCGACCCCGCGGCCAGCGCCTTCTCGAAAGCCGGGCCGGCACCTGCCAACCCTCCCTTAACCTCGCCTCGCGCTCACCTGGAACTCCAGCCCATAAATCACCGGCGCGTCGTCCTCCATCGCGACCCCCCCAGCACAGTCAGGCACCCCCCGTCGCCTCCGATGCTTTCTGGCCCTCGGCGCGGCCCGTCGTCGGCCGCTTCCGGGAGCTGCGCGCGCGCAGCCCCGCCCTGCGCCGCCCGCGCGCAGGCCCTGTGTGGGGGAGCGGCGCCGGACGCGGCGCTGGCGCGGAGGTGACGAGACGGGACGGGACGGGACGGGACGGGACGGGACGGGACGGGACGGGACGGAACGGGGCGGGGCGGGGCGTTCGCGCGGCCGGAGGGGCTTCCGGGTGGGCCGGTGGTCTCTGGGGCCGCCTCGGGCCTGCGCCAGGGTGAGGCCGGGCCCACCCGCGCCGTGGGTGGTCCGGGCTGGGGAGCCCGCGGTGGCGCCGGAGGCAGCGCTGAGCACAGCCCGGGGCCGCGGGGGTTCGCAAGCTCAGCCAGCCCGTGCTCGGCAGGCTGCGTTGGTGATAGCCGTGAACCCCCGCTTCGCTTTGCTGAAACCGGGACCTAGCGGGTCTTCGCGACCGGAGAAGGAAATGTTGAGTCACTGAACAGGTTGTCCGGGGAAGTTCGAGAGGTCTCAACCCTAGAAGAGTTCAAGGCCAGGTTAGATGGGGCTCTGAGCAACCTAGTGTACTGGAAGGGGTCCCAGTCCATGGTAGGGGGTTTGGAATGAGATGATCTTGTAAGGTTCCCTTCCAAACCTAAGCATTGTCTGATATGATTGTATGATACTGTTTCATCTGTGTTTAGTGGGAGTCATTTGCTCTTCAATCTCAATAGTTTTATGACTTGCAGAAAGGATAAAGAGAAAATATTTTCAGAATTAATTCTGTGGTTGGTCCTCAAATGAAGAATGTCTAAGGGAAGATATGAAATAGTGAAATTACTTTGTTTTTAAAGCAAGAATTTCGGTAGTTTTATGATACTTACAAGTTTCACTGTGACACCTGAGCAATATTCAAGTAATAAAACTAATTACTGTTTTGGTGGGGCCTTCTCCTTCTTCAGTTACTATGGAGAATAATGAAAGCAATGCTAAGGATGGAAAGAGCACCTCAGATGAAGATGACAGCAGAGACGTAGTTCTGCAGAAAACTCAGGAAGAAATTCTCTTCCATGAGGAAACCATCGATCTTGGTGGAGATGAATTTGAGTCTGAAGGGAATGAAACTGTATCAGAGGATTCAAATAATTTTGTAGATAAACTTAATGAACAGATGATGGAAAGTGTCATTATTTCAGATTCTCCAAACAACAGTGAAGATGACACAGGTGAACTTGGTTGTCTTCAGGAGATTGTAGACCAAATAGAAGCTAAAGATAATCAAAAAACACAAGCAGAAGTAGATAAAGAAGAGTTTTTAAGTAATGAGAGTGAAACTGAACATGAAGAAACTCCTAAAGACATTTCTGAGATTGGAACAGATGATCAGGCATCTTTAAAGGAAGAATCAATTCAGGAAGCAGTGAAGGAGGAGCCAAAGTTGGGAAACAACAATCCTGTTGAAACAAAACCAAATAATATTGATGAAAGCAAACCTGAGGACCAAATATTGTCACCCAGTACTACCACACTGTCTTCTGAGGCTGAGCCCATTCCTGTGTGCACTATCTTCAGCCAAGCAAACAATGCTAGTACCCAGCCACAGTTGTTCCTACCTGACGGTTTTGAGCCTCAGATGGTAAAATCTCCTAGTTTTAGTAGTATAATGGAGACTCCAGTGAAATCTAATCCACAGGTTGTTCAACCAAGTCCTAGTCTAAGCAAGTTCTTTGGTGACACCGTTAACACTAATACTTTAGCTTCTGATTTTTTTGATTCATTTACCACATCCAATTTTATTTCTGTTAGTAATCCCAATGCAAGCTCTTTGGTTCCAGAGCAAATGTCCTCTCTTTCTAATGGTGGAGGTGGTTCTTCATCCAACCCTACTTTCCCCGTGCAGAATGGGAGACCTGAAGCAGGTGGTCTTCCATCATCTCTAGAAATAACTCAATCCCCCAAGCCATTTTCACAAATCCAAGCTGTTTTTGCTGGGAGTGATGACCCGTTTGCCACAGCCTTAAATATGAGTGAACTAGATAGAAGAAATGATGCTTGGATTCCTAGTGAGGAAACAAGAAACGTTCTCATTTCGGTTGCCACACAACAATACAGCACCGTGTTCATAGATAAAGAGAATCTCACCATGCCTGGATTAAAATTTGATAATATCCAGGTAAGAGTCTATTACTGTATCTTTGTCTATGATTATATTTTAGAAATACTGTAGAAAAGCTGTCCAATAATCTGTATATCATAGTGGTTTGTATTGTTGCTGATGGTCACCTTGTGTGTATTACTTCAGTCCTAATTAGAAAATGCAGTGTCGCTGCTGCCTTTTACAGGATGAGGCTAAAACTAAATCTGATTTATTCATAGTGACATTTGTTTGGTACATTGAAAACCAGTGTTGACAGTTCCCATAGAAGCCAAAGCTGGTTGTTTTTTTAAGTACTTTATTTCTGTTCCTCTGAGTTAGTAAGGTGCTCACTTTTGGTGTATATACAAACCCTCTAAGCTGTGCTACAGGATCTTAAGAGCAGACAGCTTTATTTGTGGAATTCACTGTTGTGATCAAGTGGGAAATAACATTTTTTCACTCATGTTCACAGTGGTCTAAATAATGTTAACACTGACTGAAATTGCATCATTTCTATCTTCCCTAAGCGATGGAAAGGTATAACCTGTAAGAAAGATTGAGTGCTGCAGCAAGCTGCTGGGAAGGGATAACCCCAAAATTAAAAACTCTAGAGAAGATAATAAAGTAAACAGCATAGTAGTGAAAAGTAATTTTTTGTCTTCTATCAACTTCTAACTAGTGAGAAGGCATAGAGCATTTTTTTCAGAATTTGAGAAATTTTACTCAAATCTATGCAGGATTTCTCATGAAGCCATTTTATCCTGGCTGCTCAGCCAGGCTAGCCATCGTAATATTTTGGGTTTTCTTGAAACAGGCTAATCCTACTCTTTGATATCTATGCCTCTGGATGATAGAATTGTTGTTTAGATAGATAGTGTTGAGGGTTTGGATACTTTCATCTTTAATTATGCATAACAAAGGCCATCAGTCAGTAGTCAAATACAAGCAGAGAGCTGTCTGCAGTAAGTTCTCAATCTGCGGGAGCTATCAGAAAAGTTTCTGGAGTGAATCAGGTCCAGATTTATAGATTAATTATCTGAAAAATCTTGGGTTTCTGTCACAAGCAATAAATACCAGTTCAGACATATGCCACGCTACTGCTGCTTCTTGGGTTAGCTTTATCTTAAAACGTTTGTTATCACAGAGCCAAATAATTAGCATTTAAAAAAACACTGTAAGAGGAAGCTATTCCTCCTCCAGTCTTGCCCAAAATATCCCTTAGACCTTGATCAGTTATTCCAGTGTGTACTTTCTCTCCTGAGCTGATCAGTTAGACAGAAGGAACGATCCCTTCTGCAGTCTCCAAGGATGATGGTCTCCTTTTTGCAAGCTTGCTTTTTTAGAATAGTTCTGTTTCACCTTCCTCAGTCCAGTTGAGGATTAAAGGCTGGTTTCTGCTGATGATTCCCTAAATCTGTGCATGTGCATATATGCAGATCTACCATTTAGTACGTAATTGAAAAGAGGATGTTTGGCAGTGTCTATGTGATGTGTTTCTACAAAAGACCTGATATAAAATCATCAGTGGAATTAAAGGGCATTCCTACTGCTTTTTTCATTGTTTATAAGAGTCTCTTAGACATGTCCACAGGGACAAGTTTTGAAGTGCTTTATGTTTAGAAAACTGTCTTCGCTTTCAGTTACTGCTTTTCCTGGCTTGAGTGCAAGCTTTGACTGACTTGACATACCGTAGTTTGGTATCATTGTTCCACAGTATTGTAAATTGTGTATTTAACTGAAACTGTAATTGTAGAGTACTTGAAATGTCAACTGAAACCTTGTGGGAGGTATGTTTTCAATGTTAAAGCAGCTTCCAACAAGGGTTGTTATAGCTTTGGTATGAATAGATTGCTGATGCTGAATGTTAATGCGAGATGTTAAACCAAGCTACATGCAGTGGAGAGAGAAGTTGGTTGAAAAATGCATTTGCGGTGAATGTACTCTAAGTGTGCTTCAGGGAAGGACTGAAATTTCACATGACATGTATTGAAGAGCTTGGGACTTGATTTTTTGCCCTGCTTACTCAGAAAGTGTATTGTAAGACAAGTTTTATGTTGGTAAGTCACACCAAGAAAAATACTGAATGATTTTTATTTCAGCTGCATGCTGCTTTTTGACAATCATTGAAAAAACATCATTTTTTAAACTATCTTGTGTTGGGTGTGGTAAAGATTGTCTGTACCAGTGTTCTGCAAGTGTCAAAGCAAATCTGACTGCTGCTTTTTGTGCTCTTTCCATTATGCCTTTTTTCATGAGTTGCTCTTTTCTGTTATTGTCTTTTGTTTTATTATTCATTTGTACTTATTGCACCAAAGGACTGTTGGATCCAAAGTACTATCAGAGGGGATTGAAAATTCTCCTGTATTTATGTAATTTTGCCCTCATAGTAGTTTCTTAATTCTTTGGGCTCTTCTGTCTGAGAGGCAGATATGTTGTTTATTCATAGGATAAGTGAAATCATTAGAGGTAAAAAATTTCCGTGTAGTGAAAAAGTAGTTGTAATCTCATTCCTTAAGAAACTAGACAGAAAATACAAATATATTTCCCATCACTGTCCATGGGGACAGTTGAAACACTTAATGTCAATTGTCTTTGACATAGGGAAGCTCTACTGTTATTATATGCAATTCACTCTCTTTTTAGGCAAGAAGCTATTGAGGTCAGATAGCCCAGTTTCTCTAACTGATGCCTGCAGCTAGTTCTTTTGAAATTTAAAACACTTGTTGAAGCATTGCTGTTTACTTTGGTTTATGATCTCTCAAAGTTTATTTTCTGTGGATATTTAAAGCTAGCTTATTGTGTGCATGTTTATCTTTGATCAGTAGATTGTACCTTTCAACATTAACATACATTACAAAATCCTGTAAAGCTTTCTGTTTTTTATAAGATATTTGAGGAGTATTTTGTAACATCTGTGAGCGATAATAGTATAAGAAGCAAATAAACCTGAATATGTCAATGCTAACTGAAACCTACACATGGAAAAAAAAGAATATAGCAAATTATGTGGAGGAATGTAGTTTTCATTCCAATGCTGTATATACATGTGCAGTTATATTTATTTCACATGTAACATACTGGAAAATACATATTTGTCTAGAGGAAAGAACTCTTTTCCTCAGTTTTAATTCTACATTTTATTTTGCCTAAATAATCTTTAAGTAGTCTCTTTATTTGTTTTCTTCTTCTGTTCCATGAACACCAAGGGAGATGCAGTAAAAGACTTAATGCTTCGCTTCTTGGGGGAGCAGGCTGCAGTGAAGAGACAAGTTTTAAATGCCAACTCTGTAGAGCAGTCATTTGTAGGCTTGAAACAGCTAATTGTAAGTACCAATCATCATATAATATATATTTAATATTGTGCTTCTTTCAAGATAATTGGAAGCTACTGACTGAGGATAAACTGGAAAAAAATCTGTGTATTAGTTTATTCATGATCCTTCAATAGTACCAGCCAAACTACAATAGTTGTTAATGGAAATGACACTGAGGTTTAACTAATTTGGTTGAAATCAGAGAGTAAACATTTTTTTATATGCCGAAGTTACAAAAATTACTTGAAGTGACTGAGTTTTTATGTAATACAAATGGTTGCAAAACATTTTTATCATGTTTCTGTTTATCTGCGTTATGTATTTATGTTTTCACCTGAGTGTTTTACAAAAAGACATGAAAGTTGTAAACGGCAAGCCAAACTGATATGATAATTTCAACTGCTTAATGTTTTACTTCAGTGCAGAAAACTAAAGCAAATTACTTCCAAAGGAGAGCTTAACTTAATCCTTTCATTAATGTAAATATTTCTGTCCTGGAAATAGTTGCCTCTAGTCATGTTGTAAACCTTGACTTGTTCCTTTAGCCATTGTGTCCGTGTATAAAACTCATTATTATTGCATGACTGAGCCTTATTTAATCTGATGACATAACAAGGTATTTTGCACTTATTTTATTTTTGAAAAAATGGATGAAAAATTGCTGAGGAAAAGTAGTGAGGAATTACCAGGACAGGCTGTATTTGGTATTTAACATATTTTAATTTAATCATGTGGCTTTACATGTGAAGCTCCAAAAGAGATGACTTTTTTGTCATGTTAGGAATACTCTAGGAGGTCTCTGCAAGCACTGTTAAAGGAATTCAGAGATAATTTTGGAAAAAAATCCCCATATTTGTGATCTCCATCCTAGACACGTGTTTTTCTGTTTATCTCAAAGTTTTGCTTGACTTGAGAGGGGGAGAAAATCTTATGAAAAAGTCTTGTACCCGCCAGTGTCTTATGTAGGAAAAGCTTTTTTTTCACACTTACTTTCCATCTTCCAGAGATGGGAAGTGAGAGAATTTTTGATGTATGGGAAATGCTTTTCTATAAAGCCTGGTAGTGGTGTCTATGCAAGATGTTCTTCTATGCAGCAGGCCATCTTGTTGCTTAAGTACAATGCTGCTGCTGATACTGTTTTTGCTTTGAGCATGCTCTTAGGCTTCAGAAGAGTAGTGTTAAAGCTTTAAGGACCAAGGGAGTAAAGCTAGGAGGCAGTCTGCAGCTGTAGGATTTTTTGTTACTTATGCGACTTACAGTTACTTACGGTTTTTTAAAAAAAAGCTTGCCTTGTTTAGTAGTGTGGGTTTTTTTCATAAAACAGAAACCATTCAGGTAGAAGTCAGGATGTTCTTTGGTTTTCAAGGCTTTCAGTCATTAGCTGTTGGTTGGTTTTGAGTATGCGATAAAACTTTCTCAGTTTCATTTGTAGAACTTTTTTCTTTTTGTGATGAGAATTGGTTGGTCTTTTTTTGTTGCCTTGCAAACATTGCATTTCTTCTTAAGGTCTAAATGTGGAAAATTTATTACTGATTGACAGTAGTCTTTAAAGTTAAAGGGATTTCAGACTTAAAAGCTTTAAAATCTTATGCTGGATTATATTAATTACCAAGACGTATGCAATTTGCATGCATAATAGGCCAGAATGACATACAATAAGTACTCTGTTACTAGTCACGAATTTTACTTTGTTTATGAGTGAATTCCTGACCAAATATGTTCAGTGAATAAATCTTTTAATGTGAAGGACAACTTACAGGCAATATTTCTATTAAGGTCTAGTTAAAAACTAGTGAATATTGGGAATATTGCTATGCAGTTTCCATAAAGTTAAGATTTTTTTTTCTTAGCTGTTTATTTGGTATCCTTGTGTACTACACATGAACATGAGATTTTTTGTCACCTAATTCAATACCTTGCAGCAACATAGAAGAGTCTATTTTGAATGGGTCTGCAGTGCAGAAGAGAAATGCTTATAATTAGGATAAATTTCTCCTTCAGACTGATACCTAGTGTTTACATGTTTACATGTGAGTTGATGTCTGAACTCTTAAGTCAGTAGAGACCTAATAGTACAGTCCGTGATCACAGCTAAATTTAGATGGGTTTCCATCTCAAAGTCTCAGCAATTATCACATTGTAGGAAGACTGTAGTGACAGCTGAAACCAAAAGTGAATGTTTAGTCCTGTTATGAAGAAATTTGTTAGGTTAAAATTCTCAAATGATCTTGGGCAAACTCCACTGTATTATGGGAACAAAAAAAAAAAAAACCAACCAAAAAACCAAACCAAAACAAACAACCAAAAAAACCCAAAAAACAAAAACCAACACAGTATTGTAAGCCTGTCTGCTTCAGAGAAAACTGCTTCTTTAGTATCTGGTTACTGTTTTAATCCTGCGTGAATGGAAAAACATGCTCACCAGTATACCAAATCTTCAAACCACAGATCTTCAGCTGCAATTCTGAAGGTTCTCTATTTGACCATATGATTAATTCTATTAGCTTATTTTGCTGTTTTAGTAAATACGGGTACGCTGCTGCTGCTTTCAGAGGCTATTCCGGAAGTCCATTCCTTTGGTTGTTAATCAAAGGCATTCTAATCAATCCTTCCTCAAAATCTTTTTTCTTATCAACGCTAAAGTTGTTTACAATAATTTGAGTGTTTTGGTCTTATGTTGCTTTTTTTCCTTAATATTTGCTTCTTCTCCCCTGCTACTTTGTACGAGTAGACAACCATGGCATTTCCACTTCTCAGATTTTCTTTTTAAAGGAAAAAATAACCCTTCTCTAGTCGTCTCGTCATGGATGCCTTCATAATCATCTGAGGAGCTCTTCTCAGAATCTCTCCCAATTGAAAATAATGTCTTTTTGTTATCACTGCTCAGAACTCAGCGCATTACATTGTAAATTAAATGACTTGCCCTGTGTTTTACCTTTTCTGTTATTCTGATATTGTAAATCATCTGATCCCTGTTTAGTGATGTGGTCCTTACATAGTACTTCCTAGATTACATCTACAAATGAAGATACCAGCTCTTTTAACCAGGGTCACAAATGAGTGTCTTATACTGGATTGTTTCTAGTGTGCATCCTCGAGTAGTACCTTCTCACATTCCTATAAAAGTTAGAGTAAAAAAACATTTGAGTAAAAACACTGCTGTGGGTAAGATGCTGTTAGTGCTTGCAGCAAAGAACATTGGAGACTGATGCCCTTTTGGGGGGGATCGTGGTGCAGTCAGTCTGCAAAAGCTTCCTCAAGTACAATTAATTGTCAGAAAACAAAATTTATCAAGAAGTTGGTACGGCGAAGTTCCGAAGGTGCCCCTTTTGTGATGAGATCACCAACAGCAGCATCATGTGTAGGACACATAGTTGTTCACTAGGAACTGAACTTGTTAAACGTGGCTAACAAAATTGTTCAGCATGAATTTGGTCTCTAGATGATTTGAATGAGATTTTTGCCAGTAAGCCAAATATGGTTTATTGAACAACTGTGCTTTCACATTTTCAGTTTCTGCTATGGGATGGGTAACAGTGAATTGGAAACGCTTTAGTGGTAGCAAAATGGTGTGGAAGTGGTGTAGTTGAATTAGTTTTACAACTTTAGGGCTTTTAAGAGATTTGGGGCTGCTGGAGCAGTTCTGCAAAATAATTCAGTAATTTATAAATAGAGTTACACATCTGTACTGGGTAAGTTTTTACATTTTTAAACTGAAGACAGAAAATATGGGCTTTCAGTTTCTAGAAAGTTTTGTCAATCTGGCATAGGAACATGCATTTATATCTGGAGCAAATACATGTAAGCTAGATCTTGTCTTCACAGTGTTGCTTTGTTTCACAGCAGCAAATACAAGGTGCAAGCCGCTGTTATGTTGGTTCTTATTATTCCGTATTTTAGACTAATTTTTTTACCCTCATTTGAACAAATAGCACAGTCTTTCTTACCAGAGACTCTTCTGATGTTTTGAATTGTAAGGTGCTTGCAGCCAGAGGAAAATTCAGTCTTTTGTAGTTATCGTACTTAAGAAAAGACTGCTGTATCTTGCTAGTATAAATATGTAATGTTTGCTCTAAATATGGAATAATTTCTTCAAGCTGCTAGACCAGGAAAGGGTTACTGACTACATTTTTTTAACTGATGTGTAAGTGCCCTACCAATGCAATTTACAGGGGAGAAGCATGTCATAGCTAGTGGAGGAGGACATTTTAATCACTTTAATGGTGTTACATGTAGAGTTAATGACTCCCTTTGAGTCTATTTTAAAAAAGTCATATACTGTTATTTTTGCACATGATTAATGTTCTGCTTTTGCTTGTATTTTCAAATGTAACAAACTTGGATACAGTGGTATGACATACATATTCACTTTAATAAGTTATGAATTATTCTTAAAAATAGGGGAGGGGATTTTTCTTTTGTTTATAAATCAGTGAGCCATTTCCTACATTTTTGTAGATGATTTGAGAGAATATGGGAGACACAAGCAGCACAAACTGTAGCTGTGTGCTTTTGGGAAGAGGTTGCATTTCTTCACTAAGAATCATCTATTTGTTGGATAAAATTTCAGTGGTTTTCCTGAGAGACTGAATAATGTTATAAATTGTCTTTATGTATCGGAGGAATTCCCTTTTCATCATTGACCGCATTTTCTGTAGATTTCCAATTCATGTGCCTCTGTTTGCTTGACAGAAGAATTACGTTTGAAATCTGGTTTACTATGCAGTTCCCCTGTCTGTGTGTAAACCTCCCCCGAGACTTCTGGGTTTTTTTGAAGAGCAGAGAAGTTCTGCAAGGAATAATGCATTGTCTGTTGGGTGGTTGATCTGCTTGACCCAGCTTTGATGTATATACAGTTGTCAGTACCGAGATGTTTTGGGTTTTTAATTTTTGGTTATATATATGGATTAAAAAAAAATCCTTTCACAAGATAATCGTCTAGTCTAATAGTGTTCAGAAAGTACAGAAATCATGCAAGCTGGTGGCTTTCATTAAAACAGCAACAGCTCCATACTTTTGGGGGGATAAGGTGATACTTTCACCTTATATTGGATAGAAAAGGATTGGATATATATATATATCTCCAATATAAGGATTGGATATCCTTATATTGGATATTGGAAAGGTGATACTAATGTTCTGTGGAGAGAAGTTCTCTTCTGCCAGGCTGCTGCTGTGTTAGTGAACTATTTAGTAATAATATTTGGTTGACGGTATTTTTTCTTAGAGAAATTAGTGTTTTCACACAATTACACCTAGACAACCATGTCCTGATCATCACAGAATATTTTTGCCTTAGAGAATGTTCTTCAGGATTTTTTATGCTATATCTGAAGCTGTAGTGTCCGTATTTGCTTTAGGTCTCTACTTACGGCTGACAAACAAAATTCTGGTATGAGGGACTCCAGATTTTTAGAACTGTGGGATTGTAGACCATAGGAAGCATGAAAGTGACTTGCAAGGTTTTGAGGGATGTTCGAAATGGAGAAAGATTTCTGGTGGCCTGGCAACTCTTAAGTCTGGTACAATTTGCCTGAGACAATAATGTGTCCAGTTAATTTCAGATTAGGTTGTACTGCCAGCAGCCTTCTATTAAGCTTCCACAGGCAGTTATGCTCCATGACCAGCAGACAGCTCTGATTTTGAAATCATTGCAAGTATTGTGTTTCAGTTTCCAGCAAGGGCTGTTTTCACAATGACTGTCAGACTTGCTTTTCTTGGCTGTCTTGCTATATAAGGTATTTTTTGTCCATGCCTGAAATAGAATTTAAAAGATTGTAGCAACTGAGTTGGTCATAAATGATCCATTAGATTAGTTAGGATTTAGATCCTAACTCTCGTTTGGGAAGAAAAGTTTAGCTGTTTTAGAGTCTGTTTGCTCCTGTTCTAAGGATAATAAGAATTTAGTTTATCTCTCGAGAAGAGGAATGAATTTCGGGTAATGCATGTCAGTATCTTTCTGCTTCTCTAAGTTGATAGAGATAGATGTTGAAGGATGTTATAAATGCACTATCAATTCCTGCTCTTCCATAAGAGCGTAGATGGCTCAGAGTCTGCCATGCTGTTTCATGGTCTTGCTGTCAGCCAACTTCTGCATTTCCAGTGGAACTCAACTTTATCTGGCATTTCACAATGCAGAGGGGAGAGCTGAGGTGGTTAGTGCATGGTGATCTCTGTAGTGGCCTGTTAGCGGCCTGTGTGGCTGCAGAGTCAGGGTCAGAAAGTATGAGAAGTCTTCAGTTACTACCGATTTTTGGCTGTTTGCTGTATCAACATGTTTTCTAAAACATTAGAGAGAATTTAGTAAGATACCAATTCAAGGTTAGTATCTGAAGTTTGCAAACACCAATATAAATGTATTTTATTCCTTTACATTTCATCAAACAACGTGATTATTTTCTATTACAGTTATGGTTTTTTATGTATTAAGAAACTATTTGAAAAAAATACTACTTTCAAGAATAAGATGTACTTGATTTAGAATGACCTGCTGGATACATGTCTCTTTAAAAGCTCCTCTGTATAATAGAAAAGTATGATAGCTTAAAACCTCTGAAGCATTAATCTGTGTTTTAAGTTTTTGGTATGTTGCATGAGGCTGTACAAGGCAGAAACATTATTAGGATATTTCTGTTGAAAAACTGATTAACAGTGTGACAATACAGTTTGATTTGTCTAACTAGGAATGTTTTTATTTTATGAATAAGAAAATAAGAGTATTTTGAAATTAGTCATGCAGTGGAAATTCAGATGTTTATATTTTATAGGTGAAACAGTTGTTATTGTTCTGAATTTATCATTTATGCATTGTATTCTTACTTGTTCTTTGTTTTTGATTAATAGGAATTTTGTATCCTGGACAATGTTAGAAAAGTTTATTTTCATTTAGAGAACTGTATTAGGGGTTATAATCTGACATACTGAAGTCCATGAAATAAGAACGGGCATTGAATGTTTCATGACAGTAGAGTAACTTGGATATTATTGATAATTTGTGGCTGGCAAATTCTTTTCTCCTTTTTTAGGAGAAAACAAAGTTGTGAATATTATAGTATGTTCCTTTATATAATCAAACGTGATATAACTTTAAGTTTAGAATTCCATATGATTTTGTGTATTCTTTTGTTTTAGTGATTTGATAATATTAATGCTTGATTTCACTTGTTGCCTAATTAGATGTGCAGCTTTGATAAATGACATTCTGCTTCTCACCGGCCCGCTCTCCTGACCTTGTCATTATTACTAATGGGTACATGTCGCTGCTGCAGGCAAGATAAGCAGTTGTGCATTTTAGGGACTTTATGATTTTGCTACTTACTCTTTTCTTCTTCCCAGAGCAGTAAAAACTGGAAGGCAGCCGTTGATTTGTGTGGGCGGCTTCTAACTGCACATGGTCAAGGCTATAAAAAAAGTGGACTACCTGCTAGCCATACAACAGATTCTTTACAGGTATGTTTAAAGGTATGCCCTTGTCACTTTTTTCCAGCTATATTTATAGTGGCATTTTTTTTAACATGATCAAATTCTTTTTCCTAATTGTAGCCTAGAAACTGAGGTTATGTAAGTTTTTTAGCAAGTCACTTTTTCTGTTTGCTTATGTAAAGTAGGCCTTCATTTAAAACAAACTTAGGTTTTTTTAAGTAAAATTCAATCTTGATTCTATGTTTTAAAGGTTTTTACACTAGTAAAATGTAATATGTTTTGCTGTTTTGAAAGACTCACTCTGCTAAAGTTCATGCAACTATCTAGATTGTGAACTTTGTAGTAAGATTCCAAATGTTAGAAATGTGTTTCGTGTTGCTTAGAAGATAAGAATCTGAATTAAGAAAATATTGCAGGTGATTCAGGTGTGACCAGATGAGAACCCATGTTTTTGATCCTAGTGGTTATAAAGCTCATGGAGTTTCACCAAAGGATTCTAAGAATACCATAAGGTTGGAAAAACAGTTAAAATACCAGATTGATAATTCGTACATACTAACTTGTTTCAAAGGGAGATGTTCTGATTTTGAAGCAGGCTAGTTTTTAAACTTCATCTTCAAAATCTTAGTACCTGTACAAGCAATTAAACATCAGTCGTCTGTGTTTTGTTTTAATGATTTCATGAAAAGTACTTTGTAAAAGAGCAGATAAATACAAATCGTGATTCTTTTCAGTAATGTGGAAACTCTTTACTCAGCTTTTATCAGAAAAAGCTGGAAAGTTGAAATTGTATTGGATGTGGCTTTTGATTGAAGCTAATAACAGACTTTGTCTTTCCCTTTTTTTATATGTATTAATTTTTAGCTGTGGTTTGTGAGACTAGCACTGCTGGTAAAACTGAATCTGTTCCAAAATGCAGAAATGGAATTTGAGCCGTTTGGAAATTTAGACCAGCCTGATCTTTATTATGAATATTACCCTAACGTATACCCTGGACGTAAAGGTAAAACATTTGATTTATAAAATGCTTTTTATTTTTTGCCATTTTTACCATTCATTAGAAAATGTTTTTTGGATTCAGGGGGTTTTTAAGCCTAAAGCATTGGAGAGCTTTGGATTATGTTGGTTTTGGATTGTTTTTTTTCCCCAGAAGAACATGATTGACTAGTACATTAAAGTATTGCTTGCGTTACAGGGGTAGCAGTAAGAAGTACCAACTGGTAGAGTAATATAGGTAGGCAGTGTATTTCGTGATGCCACTGCAGAGGAATGTTTTTAACAAGTAAATAGAATAGTTTAGTTCTATGATACTGAAATTAAAAACTACCAAGCTTGAATAGTTCATTTTACCCCAAAACAGGCTTGAAAGATGATGAGAGAGTTTGTGGAAACAGACTGTATAAGCTTTTCCTCTTCAGTGTGTCCAGGGACTATCACTATGCTATTTTTAACACTCACATGCCCTTATGTTACTGCAGGTGTTATTTCCTGGCTTCTAGGATTAAAAGAAAAAAACCTAAATTTAGAGCTAAGCTAATAATTCTCCTTCATTCAAACATGATTAAGTGCAATATTATTTGCTACATAATTAAAATTAAGTAGAAATCAGAGATGTACTATGTATCTCATTATTGAAGAGAACAAAAACAACACCAGCTTCAATTCTTTATAAGCAGTTTGTCTCAAGTTACAAACACACTACTTCCCACTGCTCCAGATAGCCCACCACGTAGTTCTACTACTCAGGGTATTCTAGCCCTGCAGAACTCTGGGTTTGAAAAATTGCTGTTTTTAAGGGTAATTTTGCTCTTGTTAAGGCTATCTTGAAATTTTTTTTTTCTAAATCTGTTATTTAGAAAATACTCTCTGATGCAAGTACGCTGTTGAGTGTTCGTAATGTTCTTTGGCTTTCATATTTGAACCACAGTGTGTAGTAAAGCATTTCTAAGAAGCAGTTCTTATAGACAGTGCCACTCTCAGAGTCCATTTTACATGAGATGCTGGTAGTCTTGATGGGGTAACCTAGAAAGAAAGATCTTGAGGTTGCTGAGGAACAGAAGTTGGTGTCATGATTTTTTGCAGATTATTGTGCTTAGTGATACAAAAGATCAGTTACAGCCCAGCAAGGCCAGCGTGGACTGCCTAGAACAGCTCCCTGTGATGTTACTCATCGTCCTTCAGGCAATCACAGGCAATCCACTGAGAAGGAACTGTGTCAGTTTGAAGAGTGAAGGAGGTCCTGGTCATCAGGCTGGAAAGCGTTTTGGATCTGGTGTTCTTAGGGCAGCTGCGTACATGATGCTGCAGCAATCATAGTCTTCCACAGGCCATATGTATGTCTCCACATCTTTTTCAATATTAAAAATAAGCTATTTTGTCTGAGAAAAATCCTAGCAGGTCATGTGAGTATATGAGGCACTTGAGTCCTTGTGCCAGAGATGATGCAGGGAGCAGCAGTTCTGGACAAGTCTGGCTGGGTGTTGCAGACACCTGTCCTGTGACTGAGCTTTGGGTTCTGGCGCAATCACTCAACAGCTGTGGCTATTTCATACGAGTTATTAGGGTATTGATGGTAAAAAAGGGTCATCTTAAGGAAGATAGTTATTTCATAATTATATGACTCAGTTCATTTTTAACAGTTGAGTTTACCAACTGGGACCATAATCTGATCATTTGTAAGGAAAATAGGATCGAGGTTGGATGGAGCTGACCTGCTAGTTGTAGATATCTCATATACATACAAGGTGATTATGATGTGGGAACAGCTCTCAGACATTCCTTACATAGTTTTGAGGAGGGAGAAATGCCGTTTGCAGGGATGTAGGAGGACACAAGCAGTTCTTTTTTGTCTAGCGTTAAAACTATGCTATGCTGGATTATGGATAAAGAAATTTAGTATACATGCATTGTTAACCAGCTAATTTAAATAATAAAATACAGATAAATCATTCCTGTATTTTGGTTGAAATATATTAGTATGAATACACAATCTGTTGCTATTTGACAATTTTGTATATCATTTTGTGGTGTAACAAGCATAAAAGAAAGGGCTTTATTTCAGCTTTTTAATTTTGATTCATGTTATATAAATGGAGTAAGCACTTAAAAATCAATTTAAGAAATGAGAATATAGATGTAAGTAATGTACCCATTAATTGTAATACAGATAATATTTTGCATAATTTCTTTGTATTCAGAATATAATAAAAATTGTAATACATTAGGAAGTTTTCTGGCCTTTATGCCTGAAGTAGGGAAAGTGTGAAACTTCTTACAGGAGTGAGAATAGCCCCTCCTCCATTTAATCTCTGAGAAATATATCTCAAAGAATTTAGGTTACAAGTAACTGTATGAAAAGTGAAAGATGCTTTTCTGTCAATTTAACATGGTAAGCATAGTCCTCCTAATTTCCCTCTGAAACTCACGTAGAGCTGTTTCACTTTTGGCAGCACTGCCAATCTCCATTTCGTCTTCGTATTTTGTATGGCTTTTGCAGCCATGCTGTGCATTGATCTCATTATTGTTGTCTTTATCGTGGCTGTAAGATGTTGTCCTTCTGTAATCTTCCTTTCCTTGTTTCTATGAGCTCTTTTTCAGTCATCTGTGTTGCCTGTAGGAGCGCAGCCTCTCAGGGCATTGATTCTCCTGGGATCCTTATGTTGGCCAGTGGAGTTGGTTAAGGCACTCTTGGATCATTCCTGATTGATAAGGAGCAGAGAACAAACTGTGCTCATTTTCTAGTAAAATCTTAAAATTCCTCTGTTATAGATTTACTTCTTTTGAATTCATCTGCGTAAAGAAGCTAAAAAGTCCTGGTTTTGCATATAATTTTTTCTTTCATAATAGGTAGGTCCTTAGGTCAGGAACTCCATTTCAGATTGCTTCCTGCTCATCTTCGTTGTACTGTGTGGGATATATAAGGCCGAATTTTTGTCATCATTCTCGTGACGGATGGATTTCAGGATTTTTTTAAGGAGTTTTAACTTTATACAGCCTGACCTACTTCTATTCATGCCATTTGTGTCTGTGTTCCTTGTGATATATAATAAACTCTCATGCGATAGCTTGCCTAACCTGAGACAGCCTTTCTGTTGGTAATGCCTGTGTATTTCTGAACCTGTGAGAGCCAGCAATTCAAATGGAACATTTGAATGCTATTTCATTCTTTTATGAGGTAATTTGGTCTTGTTTCTGGTTAATAGAGCAGTAAGTTACAGGAAAGTTAATGCTACCATAATCAGTCTTCTAAAGCTACAAAACTTGTGAATAATTTATTTTGTATTAGAAAGGGGGAAAAAAATAAGCTGCGCTTAAGTAAAAACTGGACTTCTGTTCTCCTGACCAGAAGCTTATGTAACATGAGCTGGGTGTTTTTTCCCTTTCCCATTTTTGTTCTCCTTGTGATGATGCAGCATCATCTGTATTCCTCTAAATGAAATCAGTCTTCGATTCTCTGGTGGGAATAGCCTAAATAAGGAAGAAATACCTAGTTGTATGTGTTCTAGAAACTTATTTCATACTGTACACCTTCCCTTGAGCTCTGGTTTTAATACCAACACAACATTTTTGAAAGTGTGGCAGTGTTGTGACTAGGGATATACTAGTGTATCCTATGCAATAGGATAGCACTTCTGGCTGGATAGTGAGTTTAAAAAAGTAATATAAATAATGCTTATAAATAATATATTTTTTTTCTCAATATAGGGTGAGTCTAGACATCACAACTGCTTTAGCATTTTTCACTAGTGATACTTTTATGGCATTACTAATATCTAATATAGTTAGAATTTTTATCAGAAATATGTGAAAAAATTGATAGAAAAAATTAGTGTGAGATTTCATTTTTAATGTCTCCTTAGTTACTCAAGCAGTGGTCTTAATTTGTTTCTTTTGTTCAGTTTTGAGATTCCAGTCATTTGAAAGGAATGATATCATCAGTGGTCTAGAACTGCCGCTCTACCTCGTGGTTCTAACAAGTTTTCAGTGCTGATGTCTAAGGTGAACTGTAATAATTGTTACTGGATTTTGTAAGCTTATAAAATAGCAAAATTTGTAATGAGAAACTTGTTTTATATCTGTTGATACAAAGGTACTGTGTGAATGATGAAAACACTTATACAGAATATTTCTCTAATACCAACAAAAGACATTTTAAAGGCATCTGGACTGTGTATAGTGCAGAGGACTGTACAGCTCCAAGGTCTATCTGAATCTTGGTCCTGAATATCAGCCTATGCCTTAAGTAAAGACAGACTTGGATTGGGCAAATTATCTCCTTTATGTGATGCCTCTACAGTGGTGTTTGGCCATTTTGAGTTTGCTGTCTCTCTTTCTTTTTCTTTTCTATTTGTCTGTGCTGGTATGAGGCAGGCTGGCTGAAGCTTCCTTT